>JBBMEG010063996.1:0-14205 GCA_037832605.1 Cyclanthera cordifolia
TATATATATATTTATTTATTTATTTATTTATTTATTTATTTATTTATTTATAATTTTAGAAAAAGACCCACATGTTCCATATTTCAAATATATTACTTCTAATGTATTTTTAGCCAAAAAATTACTAAGGGGTCCCACTTATATAAATTATTTAGTTTAATATATATTTAACCAATTTACATTTAAAAAAAAAAAAACTACACTTATCTCCACCTCACTTCTCTCTCTTAAATTCAAAACCACACACATCCTCTAATGGAGTTTTCCAACTCACTCAAGGTGAGTCAACTCACCTCAACACACCACGTCTGAACTGGGACGGGGTCGACGAACCACGACGATGGTGTGGACAACGTCGTCTTAAGGCGGATTTGGGCGGGCGCGGACGAACGGCATCGGCGACTCAAGCAAGCTACGGCGGCGGGCTGCTGGCACGTGCGGTGGAGGGCGGCTTGCAGCAGCGTTTCTGGCGTGAGTTGGTGTGTTGGTCGGAAAAAATAGGAAGAAGATAGTGGAGAAAGAGAAGATGGGATGATGGAGGGAGGGCAAGGAAAGAGAAATCGGGAAGGGAAAGAAAGAAAGAAAAAAAAAAGAAAAAAAAAGGGAGGGAGGCGGCACACACAACCAAGAGAAAAGAAAATAAGAGAGAGAAAGTGATGGTGTGTGCTAGGTCAACTTCAATTCTTTAAACTTGGAGTGTTTGTTTGTGTTGATAAGAAAAGTGGATTTCAAGAAGATGGATTTTGGAATGGGTTTTTAACCCAAATTACAAATATTCACAATAAGATTCTCTCTAAATAAAGTATGTAATTCAAATAAATACAAGCCCATTTAAATTTCCACTATTTCATAAACTAATTAAAACTCAAAATGCTTACTCATGCTAATTAATAATCATAAATTTTAAATTCTCTAAAACACATATTTGGTCCTAATAAATTTTTAAGAAGTCATTAAAGCCTTGGAGAAAACCAAATTAAAGGCCATGAATTTTCGGGTTGTTACAGGAATGATGTCTTTATAGAGCATGATCTGCGGCTAAGGACAGACGTGCCTTAGTTGCTAGCCTCGAATAGAGGAATTGTTGGGTGTAGGGCGAGGGGACGATAATCCCATCGCGATTGTGTCAGGATCGCATGGCAACCCGGTTAGCTATACCTACCCAGAGTTCGCTTGATCTTTCACAGGAACCATGTTTAGGAGTAGGGATGGGCGATATCCAACTGCGGAGGCGGGGGTGCTTGTACTACCTCTTCGTGCTAGTGTTCGAGGTCTGGCGGCAACCAGATTGCTTCGGCTCGCCGAGTTGCCCTCACACTAGCATCGGTTACCAAGAGATTTGGGTTTTATTTTTAAGATAACATTATATTCATGCTATTGTTTCACTAACATGTTCTATGGATTCCTGTACCGGGTTCCCTTGCTGAGTTTTCGCGAACTCACCCATTTCCATTGTGGATTCCCTCTAGGTATACAGAGGACGGAATGTGGTGGTTGAGCTGGAGCGTGCACGACCAGGGCATACTACATTAAGTTTTTTTGTTTGAGTCTTTTATTTGAACTTGAGTTATGTCATACTTTTAAGCATGAAATGTTTGGTTTTAGAGACATGTTAGGAATTTATTTCAGTTTATTTAAATTGTTTTAAGGGTGCCCTAATCTCTATTTCATTTATTAAATTATCTTATTTTCTCGAATAAAGTACAAGTGTTGAATTAGCATGTCTCGGATTCCTACTTTACATATGTTTAATCATGCATAAGAGGTAACATTCCCAAGATTGACTATGTATCGGGTCGGGTCCACAAAACCACAGGATCTAAGCTAGGGTAACAGGTCTCTTACCTGGGCCAAAATCCACTAATGTAGCACATAACTCGAATTGTTGCTTCTAGAGGCCTCCCCCATCAAACTCTGGCCACAATAGTATCAAGGAGTCAAAATTAACACCTTAGACTACCAACATTGAACTTAGAACGTCAAAAATAATAAAACTTTCCCAACTTGAAAAAATAGGTTCTCGGAACACGAGGCTTGTCAATTCGGTTGATCGGTCAATTATGGTCCAAGGCGGTCAAAGTTGGTAAACACACCTAATGGTTTCACAATTTTTATTAAACATAGCTTGTTGTACTATGCCATATGGACAATGGCTTAATATTGTTTTAATGAGTAAATTCTATAGGATGGTCAATGGTCAACAAGGTTCTATAGTCCTACGAGAGTGGGTAAAGTTGTCTAGTAAGGTCAATGTCTTAATTTGAGCCAATGAGAGTGAACCAAGCTCTAAGCTTATCAATGTTGCTTCTACAAAAAAACATGGAGTTCAACCAAGTTCCCAAATTAAAACATAAAAATGGTGAGTCAACATTGAACAAGGATTCCACAATTTGCTCACAAAAAGTACTGATGGGACTTTCTCCATTCTAAAACGAGATTAAATACCACATAACTTGAACAACCCAACAAAATAAAAAGGGGAAGCAATTCACCCACGGTTCCTGTCAGCAAGACAACGGCGGCTCAATTTCGCGATAGACTTAGAGAAGGAGAGTATTGATGGTAAAAAAGACAGAACATATTTCATTACTTGAAAAAGAGGAAGAAGGTGTCATTTATAGCTAGGTCACCATATTAAGCCAATTATAAAATGACAAAATAGGTTGTTATTACAACAACAATTAAGCTTAAGCAAGAATAATTAATCTAATAATAAAACATAACTAATCATGGTTTAACATCCCCTCGCAAACATAATGGGCATGTAAGCATAGTGAGATTGGTCCGTAGCGTATGAAAACTATTAATCTAAAGCGGCTTAGTAAGAACATCAACTAGATTTTGAGAGAAAATGTGTCGAATAACAAACTGATTGGACAGTATCTGGTCACAAACAAAATTCTGATCAATTTTGATGTGTTTCGTCTGTTGATGCATCATTGAATTTTATGCATTTTAAGTTGCACTAGTGTTATCACAGAGTTCAAAGGAGGATAGAACCCAAGCTTAGTAAGCATGGTTGACACCTAGAAAAGTTCAGTAGTGCCATTAGCAAGACCATGATATTCTGATTCAACACTGGATCAAGACACAGTTTTCTGCATCAATAAAGACCAACAGATTAAGTATGGACCTAAAAACATGTAATAGCCACTCGTACTTCAGCGATCATCAAGACAACTAGCCTAGTCAACGTCGGTATAACTAACAAGTTGATGAGATGTTGGAACAATCCGAATACCCAAATGAATTATTCTTTTGAGATATCGCAAAAACGTTTGATAGCAAGCCAATGTATTGTCGTCGAGGCATGCAAAAACTAGCATACTTTGTTTACAGAAAATGCAATGTCGGGACAAGTGAAAGTGCAATATTGAAGTGCACCAACAAGACTCTGATACTCGGTAGGATTGGACAGAGGTTCACTATCATGTAGAGATAAGGATGTACCAAAAGTAATTAGAGTTGAAGCAGGTTTTTACAATCTTTCATATTTTCTTTTAATGGATCTCAACACTAATTAAATTTTATTTATATATATATAATTTCAAGAAAAGTCATATGGGTCCCACTAACATAAATTATAATAATTTAATATTCAACGAATTTAAATCACATGGAAGGGTCCACTTGTCATCTTCTTCCGCTTAGGTTTCTATTTCTTAATTTTCAAAACAAAAAACCTCTGTTAATGGAGGTTGTTTACAAGAAAAAAACAATCTACATCCAACAATACTCACCCTTACTAGAAACCCACAAGTAGGCGGCGACCTACTGAGCGTGGGATACGAGCATCGGCGGCGCTGCAATGCACATGGCAGCAGTGAGAAACATAGCAGGTCGCGACTGTTTAGCTCGGGAAAAACTACGTGTGGCGGCCCGGGTGGAGCTCGAGCGTTTGTCGGTAGCAGCGGGGGTCAGTCAGATCTCGGTGCTGGCATGAAAAAATGGTGACACGGACAGAGCGTGCGTGGGATGAAGGACGCGGCGTGGGAAGACTAAGCGAGTAGGAGCGACATCAGTTTTCAGAAAAGATGGGTGTGTGTTATTGGCGGCCTTGTGGCAAAGAAGGAGAAACATTAGAGAAAGAGAATTGAGGGGGAACGGGCCCAAGAAAACCAAGAGGGGAGAGATATAGTGAAGTGACTAAACCTAGGGTTTTGGTTTTATTTTATCTACTTTTTAATTGAAATACAATTTCATTTACTCCACTAATTCACTAAACCCACGTGTTTCCTTTAACCCAACAAAAGAGTTTCGTGTTATATTAATTACAATTTTGCCCAAGTGAAAATACTTTTCTAAAACACCCCTTTTTAAGCCATTTTATTACTTTGACTAATTCAATGAGTTGTTGGATCTGTAGCATTCTCAGAATTTAATTCTTTCGAACTACTATTGATCTGGTTTCTTCTAAGAATGTTTTTTTTTTGTCCACACAAACATTTTGTCTCATCTAGGTTATAAAACTAACCCTCTTTTGTTTTCTTATGGTAGCCTATAAAAAAGCATAGCTTTGAATATGGCTCTAACTATTTTAGAATTGTAGCACATAGGTTAGGCTACCCCAAATCATGAAGTTGCATAAACTACATTTTCGTCTTTTCCACAACGTATAGTGTGTCTTCAAGACACTCTTTGTGGGTACCATGTTCAAAATGTATAACGCGGTCTCTAACGAGTATCCCTAAAATGATATTGACAGTTGAGCAAAGCTCATCATCGACCGAAAGGGTTCTATTTCTTCTTTCTAAAATCCTATTCTACTGAGGTGTTCCAGTTGCTAAGAGTTGGGACGTTATTCCACGTTGTACCGAGTAGTTTAGAAATTCCTAGTCCATATATTATTCGCCACGATCTGATTGCAGCGTCTTAATCCTTATATCTAAGTGGTTCTCAACTTCAGCTTTAAACTCCTTGAACTTTTCAAGAGTCTCAGATTTATGTTGCATTAGATAAATATACCTTTTTTAGTAGTCATTCACAAAGGATACAAAGTACTCATACCCTCCCCCAACTTTTTTTTAACCTTCATCAGACTTCAAAACTATGAATGTATAAGCTTTAAAGGTTGATTTGATCTAGCTTCCCTTACTGTAAAGGGTCTTTTAGTTATCTTGCCTTCTATGCAAGATTCATAACACATGTGAAGTGTCCATCTCTAACCTAGTTAGATAATCACTTTTTACTAACCTTTCAATCCTATTGAAATTTATGTCACCCAACCTTTGATGCTAAAGATATTGTATTGGATAGGATAAATTATTGTTGTTTTTTCGTTCTAGTATTATATTTAGGCATTTCATACCATTTTATTTAAAAACAATTTTTTTCAATCTTAACCTTTAGGACTATTATCCCAATAACTAACTGCCACCAATAGTCACTTTACTTAAATGAAGAACACATATGTTTAGTACCTCGTGATCAACTATCCAGTATTTGGAAGATTCTTCCACTAAAGAAGACTCAAGTATTAATAAATCCAATTTAACTTGTAATTTTCTTCATTTCTTTCTACTTATAACAATTTCTTTTCAAATGACCAAGCTTTTGACAATGAAAACATTTTTCATCCTTTTTAGTTTTGACTATTTTTACTTTGGATGCACTGACATTATTCAATTTTCTCTTCTTATATATTAGCCTTTGAGGTTCAACCTCTAAGCTTTGTTCTTGAGTTCCAAGCCAATGAACTAAACTTCAATGAAACAACACTTGTCTCCTTTTTTAAGTTCATATAAAAGAGTGGCGTTTCTTGAATAAAATTTGCATTATGAATTATTCTCCCTAGTTAACGTCATCGCCTTCTTTTTCACATTATGAATTTTTAACCAAGAAACCACAATTTCATTGACTCAAAGAATACCCATACATCCAATGTAGGGATTCCATCTTGTGATAAGTCGTGACCATGCTCTCAGGCTTCTTACCGGAGACGTCCGAGGCATACGCCAACATATAGACTTAATCTTTTCATTGCCGCTGTGATAATGAACATGCATCTCGTGAACATTTAACGTTACATTGGCTTCAGGTTCTAGAGAACCATCTTTCGTTAATTAGAACAAGCTTCTTGCCATCGAACAACAAGAATCGTGGGTATTGTTTTTCCAAGTCTTATTGATTTACTTAGGTTATTGATAGTAGTGATTTAAGCATGTTGCTAGATTATAAGTTGAAAGAACATTTCAGATTGATTGCCATTTAAAAGCGTCATTTATGGTTTTGGAATAAAAATTGATTTTAAAAAACTTCTCAAGTTAAACTCATAGGAAATCGTACAAATATTAATTAATGTCATGGTACAACTACAAAGGTAGAGAACAACTGTTATTGTAAATGCTCCTCCTTAGCGCGAGACTCTTCTCAACCAGAAACTCAAGGATAGGTCAAATACTGATAAAAAAGTCGACACGTAGCCCCACTAAAATCTCACAATGCAATTTTGATTAATACCAAACAATGACCATTGCGCCACCAACTCTTTTAGTGATGCATAAATCTTTTTAACCTATAGCAGGATTTGAAATTTATATGCCATACTTTATGCAACAATCAAGACATGCAAACAAGTAACATATAATTTAAATAAGTTATTGACCAATTTAATGTTTGACATATTTTTAGAAAACTTAAAATGCAATCCTATTGCATATTTATACTCTAAGACATATCTTGGGTCTTCATCTTCTTAATCTTCAGGGATCTTTGACTACACAAGAACTAAACCTTTAAATATTTCCAAATATTGTTCAAAAATATTTTAATATTTAAATAAAATCCAAATTTTAAAGATTTCCTGAAATTAGCTATAAAAAATCTTCCAAAGATAATTGATTTCATTTAAAAATCTTTATTTGATTATCTTTTAAATTTATGGCTACCCATATTTCCTATAAATATTTACAATAATTAATTCTTTTAGATTTTCCAAATATGTTAGGTTTTGAAAAGATAAAATAGTTTTCAAAAATATTTTTGGGTCAAATTCAAAATATTAAAGATATTTTCATTTAAATTATCTTCCAATATCTTCTAAAGATGTTAGTCAAGTCTAATTTTTTCTTGAACTAAATCTCAATTTATCATTACCATATCTTTCATATATATATATGATAAAAACCTTATGATTTTATATGTTGATACAATAAAAATTAGGTCTATAATAGTTATGTTTAATTCCACTTTGAATGTAAACATTATACTCAAAATAGAACCTCATATTTGGTACAAATTATTTTGAACCCAATAGATATCATAACTGGCATGGTAACTAAGTGTTTATGTATAAGAGTACAATTTACAAATGCCTCTAGCGTTTTTTGGTATAAATTGGTAGTAGATGACCAACTCTTGAAAATCTTTTCTATAAACTCGAGGAGTTATTTTGCAAGGGTGTTACAGTTGATATCAGAGCAAAGATAAATGTCATGTGTAATAGTCGAAGAGTGTTTATAACATATCGGTTTAATTGTGTTTTTAGGTTGAATTTTACAACTACGGGTAATAGGTGTTAAGCTAGTTAAAATACTGGAGGGATCATTGTAAAGAAAGGGAACGCACCTCAATTATTCAGGTTGGGTAGCCGTGTGTTACCATTAGAAGAAAGCTAGAAGGGTGATACACTAAAGTGCTAGTTATCCATGTATGTGAGCTTGTTTAAGTAGATTTGAAACAAGTGTGTTCACAGTGTACCTGAGATTTCAGGCAAATGGTGGAAGAAGAGTGGAATGTAGCAAAGGGGTAGGTTTGGAGGGGGGCATGAAGACGATCCACCTTAATCTTCTAGTTTGTGGATGGTGGTGTGGTGGTTGTAATACTGACTATAGGGCCTGGTATAGGCAGGAGGAACTACTATGTGTGGGTGGGTGGTGTTAATATCACTTGTGATGGGACATTTTTTTCCCTAAGCGTGTAGACATAAAGGGTTGTGTCATCCTAGAAGAAAGAAAAGCAGTTTTTAGAAGGGGTAGTGGTTCACCCTCTCCCAAGTGTGTAAGGGAGATAAGTTGATAAGCACTAATTTCACTTGATTTTTACAAAGCTAGAGTTTCTTCTATAATACTTGTAAAAACTTACAAATATGGAAAACTTAAGAATTGATCTCAACCAAGAGTTAAGTTTGAATGGTGGATGACTATAAAATCACACTTAGAACCTATGATGGTCACTCTTGGATTCTAAGACAACTCATTCCAAAATTAATTTGATCAAAGACTAATCCAATATATTGATTCAACTTAGATTTCTTTCAACATTTCTCTTTAGTTTTTTATAATTAACCAACTTTCAATTCTTTTTTATCATATTTAGATTGGCGTTCAATTATTGGATATTTTAAATCTCAATAATTCTTGTTGTAACGTAAAATATAGCCCAAAAGTCTCGGAAGAGGTCGGGACCCAAACGAAGGATAAGGGAGCAAATGCCGCCCCCCTGGGGTCGGCCAAATGGAGGCATCGACGCCCAGGGAGTCGGCCAAGCCCATTGCCGACCCCCGGGGGTCGGCCACACCCTTGCCTACCCCTTGGGGGTCGGCCAAATGGAGGCCATAACCCCCCAAGGGTTGGCCAAGTCCATTTTCGACCCCTTCGGGGTCGGCCTCGCCATCACCGACTCCCCGGGGGTCGCCTAAATGGAGGCCACAACCCCCAGGTCCATTTCTGACCCCCCCCCCCGGGGTCGGCCAAACAAGTCCAACTCCCTCGGGAGTCGGCCAAGGAAGGCCAGGACCCCCTCGGGGTCAGCCCTTGCAGCTGGTTGGCCAAGGAAGGCTAGGACCCCCTCAGGGTCGGCCCTTGTAGCCTTACCCTTCCCGGGTCCAGTAACGAGTAGGTCCGTCCGAGTGGATGGACCGTGGAGGTCAGGACTCTCCAAAGAGTCGACCGAGTGCAAGTAACATTTGGAGGCGTTGCACCCCGTGACATCGCCCGTTACAACGAGCAGGTCTACCCCATTGGGTCGACCGTGGAGGTCAGGACTCTCCAAAGAGTCTACCGAGTCCAGAATCAAAATCGTTACACCTCTAAAAGGTAACGCCTAGGAGTTATGCCGGTATTCATACCCAGCTTAATGGCGGACGTTTCTAAACGATCGACCGTTACATCGCCATAAGTGAGCCGTAGCGGTTACAAGGCCGGCTGCTATAAAAGTCAGTTCATTCTTCCCTTTGAAAAGGGGATTCCTAATCTAAGTATTCTTAAGCTATTCCTAAGTTCCAATTTTACTCTCCCTAAACTCGTTTCTGACTTAGGCATCGGAGGCCCTGTGGCTCACACCACACCGGTGTGTCCTAAAATTCATCTTTCTTACATGCCTTTTCGTCCACAGATAAACAAATACACTATGGATATCCGTTGACCATTTTTCGGCATCAACAGTTAGCGCCGTCTGTGGGGACGAGAGTGTTCTACCTAAAACGCTAAATATTCCAATCCATTTTCCTGTAGAAATGTCGAATGTTGAGAATGGCCACCACCACGGTGTCGACGACGAATAGGACGTCGAGCATTCTCCGAGGCGAATTGCCTCTAGAGAACAGAATGTTGTTCCTGCCGAGAACCACTCGAATCCTGAGGGTGCGGAAGCTGTAAGAGCACTGGAGCATGCAGATCCAAAGTTCACGGCTTTGGAAGAACAATTGAATGGATGGTAGACAATCTGAGTCGCTTGGTGGAATTGCTTCTGCAACCACCTCCGACTCATATCGCTGATGCTGGGAACCAACAAGAGCTGTAGGAGGCAGTGCGGCAACAGCCTGCCAAGAAAAATGTTGTGGCAGAGAAAACAGCTCTGTTGGTTCGGGACCCTGCCAATAGGAAAGCCCCAACCACGGAGGCGCCGAGAAAAGCGCACTCCTGGCACCGAAGATCGATCAAACGACTTCGACTGGGCGATAACGACCGGAGAAAGGAACATTCAATCCACCAAAGAATTGGATAAAGGGTGGCTGAGTCCTCTCGGACACCATCAGTTAGGAGTAGCCAGCCAAGAAGTACCACACGAGGGTCATCAACCCCACACCCCCCAAAAGTTCCAAGTGCCCGTATGGCGGGATCAGACTTGGGAACGGATCTCAGGGAGGTGATCAACCAACGCCGCAAAGAGGCGAGATGTGACGGAGCCGAGGCACAACCTTGGCTGGCCCAACTTCGTCTCCTCCAAGACAAGTTGGGGAGCATGAAGAAGGCACAGGACCAAGACGGACTGGACTTGGATAGCCTGGTCGACCAAGTCGACCCCCCCTTCACCGACGAGATCATGAAGGAGTCCGTCCCATCCAAGTTCAAACTCCCTACAATCAATGAGTACGACGGGTCTACATATCCCGTCGAGCACCTGGACTCCTACCAGGCGTGGATGGAGCTACATGGAGTACGAGACGCAATCAAGTGTCGAGCGTTCTCGTTCACACTCGCTGGTCTAGTAAGAAGATGGTTCAGACAACTGAAGTATAAGTTCATCGTCTCCTTTAGGGAGCTGGCCAGGGCATTTGTCAGCCAGTTCCTAGGGGGGCGAGATCAAAAGAAGTCGGTCACACATTTACTGACCGTGAGGCAAAGAAGCCAAGAGACCCTTCGGGATACATTGCCTGCTTCAACAGCGAAGCGCTGGACGTTGAAAGGTATTCCGACAGTACAGCTCTCGCAGCAGTTGTCGCTGGACTCAGGGATGAAAATTTCCTGTGGTTACTAGGGAAAAAGGCACCACTCACCTACGCTGTGTTGCTCACTAGAGCACAGAAATACATGAGTGCAGGGGAGCTGGTCAACTCCAGAGGAAGCACAGAAGGAAGACGCTCCCTTCCAGAGGGCGAGAAGCCTGACAACTGCTGCGAGGCTGATCACAAGAAGTCGCGAAAGCGAAAGGCGGAAGAACGCCCAGTGAAAAAAAGAAAAGGTCGAACGACGAGGGATACCTCCAAGTCGGTTCGAGAGATACACTCCCACGTACATTCCTATAGATCATATGTTGATGAAAATTCAAAATAAGGAGGAACTGAAATGGCCAAGTCGGATTAAGGCAGGGTCCAACAAAAGGAACAGAGGCAAATACTGCCTATTCCACCGAGACCATGGCCATTCCACCTCGGACTGCTACGACTTGAAGGAGTCCATAGAGTCCCTCATCCGAAGAGGACGGTTGGACAAGTACGTGGGAGAAGGAGAAAAAGTATCTGAGTCCCCCAGCAAGAAAAGGGGAGGCGAAAAGTCATCACCGCCGCCGGAGATCAGAACCATCATCAGATGACCGACTGGTGGAAGGTCCAATCGAAGTCGGAAGGACAAAGTGCGGCAGGCTAGAGGCACCCTGAGGGGTGAGGAGGTGCGGATAATGGAAGCGGTGGACGAGCAACTAAGCTTCACTGCTATGGAGGCTGCAGCACTACACCAACCGCACAATGACTCCTTAGTGGTGTCCCTGACCATATCCAACATCCGTGTCAGGAGGATCCTCATTGATGAAAGCAGCTCGGTGGATGTGCTGTCGTTGAAGGCTTACGACGCTATGAAACTAGGAAGGGAAAGGCTTAAGCCGAATTTGACACCTCTAGTCGGATTTGGCGGGAGCACTTTGATCCTTGAAGGATCGGTTTAGCTTCCAGTGACCTTTGGCGAAGGGGACAACATAGTCCTACACTTCGTCAATTTCTTTGTGGTAAACGACAATTCTGCTTACAACGCGATATTGGGGAGACCTACAGTTCATGGATTGAAGGCGGTCGCGTCGACCTACCACCAGGTGATAAAGTTCCCAACTTCTATGGGGGTGGGCCAAGTTAGAGGGGAACAATTGTCTTTAAGGGAGTGCTACCACATGGCCCTACGAGGTGTGGCAAAAAGTCCCTAAAAAAGAAGGTTGTTGAAAAGTGACCTGTGCCAGGTGAGGCTGTCCAAAAAACAGCACCTGTTGGGGGTACATGACAAGTAAGTACTCGGGTTCCAAAGTGTCAAAGCCAAAACTTTGCCAAGCCAGAGACTACCTGTGAAGTTAAGGCGAACAATACCATGCCGGTTAAAGGTCCTAGACGAGTCCAGCGTCCTCGTCAAACTGCTGCACGAAGTCGATGAGGTGACACTAATTTCGCCTACAACAGTAAAGTCCTCCATGTTTGGAGCGAGTTAACACTTGAAAAAGTACTTTCGATAGATTGTAATTCAAGTTGTTGATGAATAAAATTGTTGTTTTCCTTATTCTGTCCTTCTTAATTTAAGTATATTGAGCTAATTTTCATAAACTTAAATTGGGGGTATATGAGATAGAAAAGAAAAAGCAGTAAAAAGTTCATCATTTCATTGCAAGAGAAAGTTCCTGAGTTACAACTTAGGCAAAAAAAAAGAGTAAAGATTGAAAAATAAAGTGATGCGAGATAAAAAGTGCTACGAGATAAAAAGTGCTACAAGGCAAAAAGTTTGTAAGGCAAAAGTCATCAAGGCCCCCCAGAGTTGCGCCTGTTGGAAGATGGTTGAACAGGCCCGACTTGGGTAGGTGCTGTCCTAACTGGAAGAGCCTGACTCTTGTCGGGCACACCCTGAAAGATGCAAGAATCGTAGCAGGCAGCCTGAGCTGGATCGCTAGGAAGTCCAGACTCGAAAGCTGGTAAAGAAGGGTCGGTGACCCTCTCCGCAGTGCTGGAATAGAGTGACCGAAAGAGAGGAAGAAGGTTTCCATAGCTAACCCCCTCTTGGATGCGGTCGAGTGCCCAGCCAATGGTGGCCTCGCCTGCATTATTTTCCAGAATCACGAAGGCAGGAGAACCTTTCACAAGGTTAGCCAGGTAGGCGGCATTCTTGAGCTTCCCTTCAGCAGAAGTCAACTCTCGTCGCAGGCGGGCGATCGTAGCCAAGTCATCTTGACGAGCGCGAGCAGCTAGATTCCAGGCTATTTTGGCAGAGCTGCGTAAGGCGGCTAAAGTAGCCTCGGCGACTTGCTGAGCTTTCCGAGCCTGCGTTAGTTCCCACTCGAGCTTGTTAGTACTAGTAGACAAGGAATAGTGAGTGTAACGTAAGTCCTCCAAAAGATGGCGAGAAGTTGAAGCAAAGTGCACAAATGCCTGCAAAAACAGAAGCCAAAAATACAAGTTAGTATACATACTCAAAATCAAAGGATAGCTGGTAAAAGAGGAGTCGTTATACCTCGTGCATTAGATGAGCTCCCTTTTCCAGGACCTGGGAGGCATCTCCTAGGGGAAAAATAGTTGAGGAAGACCCCACTTCATTCCACAAGTTAGAAGCTAAGGTCTTTTCCTCTTACGAGTCCAAAGTGGGGTGGTGAGGCCCTGGTAGGAGATAGGACTCGAATCTAGGGGGAAGACCGTGTACTAGTGTTCGAGGCTTACACGAGTCGACCCGAGCCGGGGAAGGAAGGTGATCAAAACCAAGGTCAGGACTGTCGAACTCTGGGTCTGACCCTACTTCTAAGTCCTCTGGGATTTCGGGGAAAGGAAGGTCTTCGTCATCACCAAGTGGAAGAGAACAACCCTCCGAAGTAAGGTCCACTGTATCATCGGTGGGAGGCCTGGCAGGAAGGCGAGACCTTTGACGCATCACGGCGTCGAAAGCACGCCTCAGCGAGGGCTCGTATTCCATGGCAACTGAACATGGTAAAAAGTGTCAGTTCATACTTCCAGCAGTCAAAGCATGTAAAGTGAAAGGAAAAAGTAAGTTGCATACCTTGAATAGACCCTTCCTGCGGGATGGCGGACTCCAAGTTAGAATCAACTGGCATAGGCAGAACTGGAAGAAGGTGATATCGGGCCATGAGTTCGTGGTCAGGTACAGTGCACTGCGAGTGACCTCCGAGGGGAGGGACATCACGGTCTCATAAAACTTCACTACCCGAAAGCGAGAATTAAGTTTCCTATGCGCTATAAATAAAAAAGTTAGTATGGTGCCAAAAAGATAGATAAAGCCAGGCGAAAGTAAGCGTATTATATGTTCCGAATATAGTGGGAGTAGCCAGCAAGGCATCGGCGCCTGGAGCTGGCCAGGGTCCTCCTGCAAAAAACCAGCGCTCTTTCCACCCCTTCTGAAAGTTGGGGTACCCCACCAAAGGAGAGAATTTGCTTATAGGGGTCAGATAGCAGCCCACGGTAACATCGGGATGCTGGCAGAAGCGGTAGAGCGAGAGAAGGTCTCTAGCACTAAAGGGACCTTCGAAGCCGGTGTGCACCCAAAGGCTGTGAACACCGAAGAAGACATT
>JBBMEG010064037.1:0-50758 GCA_037832605.1 Cyclanthera cordifolia
GGAGAAGAAATGAAGTTTTGGGAAGTTTGGGAGTGAAGATGAAGGGTTTTCGGGTGAAGAAGAAGATAAAAATGGAGAAAAATGGGGAAGGTTGTCGGAGAAAACGAGGTGAAAAAAAGGGGGGAAAATTTAAAAAAAAACCGGTCCAGGGCCTTTAGTGTCGGTCAGACCGACACTAAATTTTTTTTTTTTTTTTCTTTTCCGGCTTTTGGTGTCGGTCCGACCGACATTAAATGTGGACAATTTTTTTTTTTTTTTTTTAGTGTCGGTCAGATATTAGTGTCGGTCTGACCGACACTAAAAGGGTGACCGACACTAAAAAACCGACACTAAAGGTGACCGACACCAAATATCCGTGTTTTTGAAAAACATTTTGTTTGACCGACACCTATTCCCTTATTTGTAGTAGTGAGTCTTCGAGTCAAGGAAACCGTGGTGCTTTGGATAAAGTTGAAAAATGCAAAAGAGAAGGTGTGGACGTTGATTAGGGGCAATGTTCTTTAAATGATGACGCACTTGAATACTACATAAACGAGTAAGGCTATAATAGACAAGTCTAGTAATACGAATTTTAAGTTGGAAGTTACTCTTTTATATGAACTGAAAAGTGGAGACAAGCGTTGTCTTCAAGAAGTTCACTTCAAGAGCTTAGAGCTCATGAAGAAAGCCTAGAGGTTGAACCTTAAAGGCTAAATAGTAGAAGAGAAGTTTGAATAAACACAGTGCACCCAAAGTAAAAACAGTCAAAGGCCAAAATATTTTGGAAATTGTTTCCATCATGACAAAGTAGACAATTGGAAAAAGAATTGTCCTAAGTATAAAGAAATGAAGAAAATTTAAAAAGAATATAGGTTGGATTTATCTATACTTGAGTCTTGTTTAGTGGGCGAATCTTCCAACTCCTGGATAGTTGATTTATGAGGCACTCAACATGTGTGTTCTTCATTTAAAGGAAGTGACTATTAGGAGAATTTAAACACGGGAATGATAGGTCTAAAGGTTAGGGCTGGAGAAGTTGTTTCGACATAGTATTTATAGGGTACT
Source organism: Cyclanthera cordifolia (assembly GCA_037832605.1). Classification (NCBI taxonomy): domain Eukaryota; kingdom Viridiplantae; phylum Streptophyta; class Magnoliopsida; order Cucurbitales; family Cucurbitaceae; genus Cyclanthera; species Cyclanthera cordifolia. The sequence continues at coordinate 1,045 of JBBMEG010064037.1, forward strand.
AGAGGTGGACACTTTACTTGTATGTGAATCTTGCAATAAAGGCAACATGAACAAAAGATCATTTACAACAGAGAGTATTAGAGCCAAGCAACTCTTAGAACTTATACATTTAGACTTGTGCGGTATGATGAATGTTAAACGTTGGGGGAAGGTATGAGTACTTTGTATCCCTTACGAGATGACTACACAAGATACATGTACATTTATCTAATGCAACATAAATCAAGTCTCTTGAAAAGTTCAAGAAGTTTAAAGTTTAGGTTGAGATCTTATAATATAAATGATTTAAGACGCTGCAATTAGATCAAGGTGTAGAGTATATCAACCTAGAAGTTCAAAACTACTATGTAGAAATGGAATAACGTCCCTTCTCTTAGTGCCTAGAACTTATCAAGAGAATGATGTCTGAGAAAGGAGAAATAAAACCCTTTTGAAAATGGTTTGGTCGATGATGAACTTTGCTCAGCTGTCGATATCGTTTTAGGGATATACATTGAAAATCGTGTTATCTATAGTGAAATGATACCTAAAAAGAGCGTAATAGAGACACCCTATGAGTTGTGGAAGGCACCTAAAGGTAGTTTACGTCAATTCAAGATTTGGGGATGTATGACCTATGTAATGAATGCAAATCCAAAGAAGTTAGAATCAAGTTCAAAGTTATGCATATTTATAGGCTACTTTTAGGCAACGATAGGTGACAATTTTTATAGCTAAGAAGAGAATAAAGTGTTTGTATCGACAAATGCTAGATTCTTAGAAGAGGATGACCATAAACCTCAATCGGCAATAGTGTTGAAATATTTGTCTTCTAACGATGCTACAGATCCTAAAACAAGTGATGTTACATGAGGGTGAACAAGAATTATTGATAGCCCACCATCATTGGATGATAGAAACTCATCAGCTAAGATAGTTGATGAAACCTTGAGATTTGATGATAAAATCCCACCAGTCGAGAAAGACTTCAGCCTCGACGTAGTGGGAGGATTATAAGTAATTCAGCTCTCTATACATGAGTCTTGGAGACACATAACGTTATCCAAGATAATGTTGAAGATTCTATATCTTTTAGAAAGACAATGAAGGATATTGACCGGGAAGAATGGATAAAAAGTCATGACTCGAAATAGAATCAATTTACTCCTATTAAGTCTGGTTACTTATAGACGCTCCAAAAAACGTAAGGCTTATTTGATTTAAGCGGATGTACAAGAGAAAAAAGGGTATAGATGGGAAGGTGCAAACTTTCAAGTCTAGACTTGAAGCAAAGAGCTTCAATCAAAGAGAAGGAGTTGATTATTGAAGAGATCTTCTTGCATGTTGCTATGTTGAAGTCTATAATGATTATTTTATCCATATCCTGATATTATGACTAAAAGATATGACAGATAGATGTCAAGCCTAGATTTTTTTAATGGAAATCTTGAAGAGGAAATCTACATGAACCAAGTAGAGGGATTTGAGTCCAAGAGACAATAACAAAGGTTTGTAAACTTGTTAGATCCATTTATGGATTGAAGCAAGTGTCTAGGTCTTGGAACAAGATATTTGATGGTATGATCAAATCATATAGTTTTGAGCAAAACGTTAATGGACCTTGTGTTTACAAGAAGATCATCGAGAAGAAAGTAGCATTAATATTATTTTATGTAGATGTCACCTTACTCATTAAGAATGATATAAGAGTATTACTGATATTAAGAAGTTGCTAGCTAACCAATACCAAATGAAGGATTTGGGTGACACTTCAAACGTTATTAAGATATAGATAATAAGAGATAGGTCTAAGAGAACGCTAGCATTATCTCAGACATCGTACATTGACAAGATGCTTGTTAGGTATGTGATGAAAGATTCCAAGAAGAGTCATTTACCATTTAGGCATGGAATCTCACTGTCTAAGAAAAATAGTCATAAGACACCTCATGAGGTTGAAGAAATGAGACGAATACCCTACCACCCAAGGTAAGCATTGTCAGCAGTTAAATCTTGGATTGAATCACTAGATTGCAGTTAAGAACATTCTCAAGTATCTCCAAAAGATGTGAAATTATATGTTTGTATATGGTTTGAAGAAATTGATCCTTACTGAATACACATACTCTAAGTCTCAGAATGATAAGAACTCTAAGAAGTCCACATTATGATCAGTGCTCACCCTCAACAACGCACCATAGTTTAGAGAAGCATAAAGCAAGGATGAATTGCAGACTATCCTATGGTAGCTGAGTATGTGGCTACTTGTAAAGCAAAAAAAGAGGCAATATGGTTAAGAAACTTCCTAGAAAATTTTGAAGTGGTTATGAAATCAAGATTGCATAAAATATGCTCATTACAGCAGACATTGCCTACACACAAGAAATAGTTTTATGACAAACTCAATCCACATCAATGTATGTATTTATAGATAATTATATTAAACTACAAGGTTAAGCTCAGAATAATAATACAAGAACATTAATTAGGAAATCTTTGTGGTAAGAAGAATGATTCATGCTACACATCATTGCCTTCTCTCGAAGCGCGTCTACAAAAACTTAAGCTTCTGCTTAAATTTAAATGCTTTAATTAAGGATGTGTTTCGCATGCATTAGTTGGATTGTTATTCCTAACCTCCCCTAAATATATAAAGCCTTATGCTAACCTAATGAAAAACAATAAGAGATCTCTAATAACCTCTCTCTCCCGAGACTAACCAAAAAGTAAATAAAAGGTGGATGGTCTACTGACCTTTACTAATTAACATATTTACTTTGTAAATGATTACATCTTTTTTGCCCTTGGTTAATTGATTTAGTTTCTTATTAACTAACTAAACTTCCAACTACTTAATACATAACACATACAACACATGCAACAATCATAATGCGAAGAACGATGACTATCCACATGATAATAGAACAACATCTCCTCTACATATAATGAAAATATGAATTCTAATAACTTAAGCATAACTTAAACATCATAGATAAATCATAGATAAATGAACAATGATAACAAAATAAAACAAAGATGAAAATAAATATCATTGTATGAAAAATAAAATTGTCAACAAAATAATGGATAAAATAACAAAGCATAGATAAAAGTGGACAAAGATAAAGTTGGAATAGAAAGTAAAGGAAATAATTCCATGCTTCTATTGTCAGTAAAAGCAATGATGGGAACTTCCAAGCGACTACCTTGAAGCTCAACTTCTTGTCATGATAGTTGATCTCATTGGCCTCGGCATTCACCATGCCTTCAAGTATATAATCTCTCTTATTTTTTGATTCTTGGGAATTCAATTTAAGACAATTGACTCTCGATTTAACTACAAACTTTGACATTAAATCTGTTGGTAGAAGGTTATTTTGTAGAATAGAAAAAGCCCTTGATTTCCACTCACTACATCATTTCCACATTTCTAGCATGCTATTTTATGACACCTTGACTTGTTGCCATAAAATTTTACTTGGGCAAGCAACAACATGTCTTGATCGTTCATCCTCTGATTTGCATGAAAAAACTGTTCTTTTATTTTTTAGATTTTTAATTCGTTCAAGGTTGGATGCGACCAACATTGGGAATACCTTTGTCAATATCTTCAACTGTTGGAGGTTTTTCCTTAAAGACCTAGTAGTTTGTATATTCAAGAACGAGCATTTAATAATAGACATGCAATTTCATTTTCAGTTATTAATAAAAGTTATTATTTTTTCATAAATTTGCGTATTTAATATTCAAATATCATTCAACCTTATCACATTAATTGGATTAATTTGATAAACCCTTGAGTATTAATATGAACACTTGGACAGGTATGTGAGACATAAAAGTGGATCTAGTTCCAAATTTATAACCTAAATTGTCTACAGTATACAGACTAAGGCTAGGGTGCCTAAGTCCTAGTAACACTGTGGGTGCAGCCCGCTTTTGTAATAGTTGCAAACAACCTGATCCTGGTTGTTCATATGGAGACATGTGAGTGAGGACGCCTATGCAAAAAGAAGTTTTTGCATATGACTCGACTAGAAGTTTTATGACCGAGCTAGTAATTTCGTTATAGACTCGTACCAACTACTTTGCTAAGGATGATCGTATGTCGATATGATCTTAATCCTGACCGGGTTGCGAACTCCTGCTTTATGGAAGAGTTCTTTGATGTGCATGGGTGAGACAGTCAAACAACACTTGGTCCATAAGTCTCCCACGTTGGGGATTTTTGTAGTGAGTAGCTGGGAACGCAACGTCACGAGAAGGAATTCATGCCTTCCCTAATATTATGGAAGATTTAGAGTTGCTCCCTTAAGAACTGATTCTAGGACTTGAACAAAGGATACCCGGCTGTCATTGGCCTGAGAGGACACTGGTTTATAGTGTGACTATAAACAACTTGTTCATTAGAGGAATCAATGACCTTTAAGAAGAAAGATGTAATCACATGAGTAGAACAGATTTCTTGTCCCAGCTGTGAATTACGAACAAGTTCGGCACATGCCTTTAATGGAATAAGCCTGATGTTAACGAGCATGGATTGGATCCCAAGACGTTGTAGCTTTCAATCTATAGGTCAACCGGTCCCTGTGCTAGCTCAATTGTTGGTACACTGTGTCATTAGAGAATGAATTTGGAGAGTTCAAATTCACAAATTAATTATGATGGACATAATTAGATGAGTGTTAAGCTTAATGGATAAACATAACTAATCAATATATTGGATATATTAATTCGATATTTTGGATAAATATTAATAAGGATAAATTAATTATAAATAATTATTGGATAAAATTGAGAGAACTCGGCTAATAATATGTTGGACATATTAAAGTTTAAATAATTATTGGATAATTATTTACAGTAGAATTATAATAAATATGTTAGACATATTTGTTTAATAATTATTGAATAATTATTAAATGAAGAATATTAATTAAATGTGTGGACATATTAATTGAATTAATAATTATTAGATAATCATTATTTGTAGAAAAATTAATATATTGGATGTATTAGTTGTTGAGATAAATTTATTATAATATATTGAATATATTATACAGTTTTGAGATTCATTGGATATATATCAATTAAAATAAATAAAACCAATTTTAAACTAGAATGAAAAAATCTTTGATTTTTCCAAATATCTTTTATTATTGGATATTAAAAGATATTATATTTTCTTAATTTAAAGATTCACTTTTCTACTCTAAATAGAAGGTCTGGGAGGTCTTCATTCTTATCCCACTCAATTGAGACCAACCTAAACCTCTCTACAATTGAGTTCTCTTTTTCCTCAAGAGAAAAATACTTCCAAGCTCACTTCTTTAAAAAGCTTCCCACCAAGCACTGAAGCATAGAAGATATAGCCCGGATAATTGGAGAAGACTAATCAAGAAAGTCCAGGGATTGATGGTGATCCTACTTGGTAGGTTTAGGGAATTGATCGTGATCCTCTCAGGCCCGCCAGAGTTGATTAGAGGCGTCAACCATTTTATTTACAACATGTCAATCACCGAGGGTAAATTGCATGTAGATTAATTGCATTAATCTAAAGTTAATTAATTAGATTAATTAATGTGAAATTTTGTTATTCGCACGCTTCCCCCAAAATTCCCATCAGAATATTGCTCGTCTCGAGCAATGCTCTCTTCTAATCTTGTAATTAATTGTTAGTGTCTATCAAGTTTACTACTATTATGGGGTATTCATACATTTTCTGAAAATCGATTTGATTGATCAAAACTAATTGAATTAAAAGCGATCGGTCGGTTTCAAGTATATGTTGATCGACGTCGGTTAAAAATAATATTTAACAAAATTTTTTGGTCGGTTCGGTCGGATCGGTTTGGTCGGTTAATCAAAATTTCTTCATATAAAATTAATATTTTCCCTTTAATTAATTATATTTTGCATTAAAGTATTGTAAAATTAACTTAATTTTAAATGCGGTTTTGAAAAAATTTGGATGATGAATATGTTTTTCTATTGTAAAAAGGAAGAAATAATTAAAATAAATTAGCCGACGTAACCGACCTACCGACTGTTTTAACCGAACTGATCGGTAGGTTTGGTTTTCTTTTTAAGCAAACCGATAGAGTCGGTTCGGTGTCAATTTTTACAAAAAATGACATCGACCGATTGATGAACATCCCTAAGTACTATAATATGTTTTCAGATGATCTTAGCATTAGGATCTATATTAAAAAAATCATCATAAACTAAAAATTTCTAACCTCGGTTTTTAACTTGTGATGATTGGAAATTTTTTGACTATCCTTTGTCCCTTGTATTTACTTATTCCAAAACTGTAATAATATTCCAATTGCTCCTATAAGTTAAATGCTTCAACTTATAACCTTATCACTACTTTATACTTAGAATTAAATAAACTTTACCAAAGTAGTTGCTTAGGGCATTTCTACTTGCTCACGCTTTTGGTAGCTCAAATACTCTTGAAAAGTTGTGATGCTTTTTGCATTCCCATCCAAGTTAGCATCCATACTTACTTGCTCACTTTTCGTAATTCTTAGAATGATATACATGATCAGAGTGGCACACCTAAGCAAAAGAAATAACTCTTGAGTTTTTTCCTAGCTTTTAAGATGGTATATTGAGCAAGCAGCACACTCAAGCAATTGGAACAGTCTTAGAGTTGAAGGAGTATTTTAATAGAGGAATACTTTGAAAAACCATGGATACTAGCCTTGATTTTTTTTTTCTCAATACCTTTCGCATGGGTTATCTGGCTAAACTATTTTGGGTTTTTATTTTCATCATAATTAAAAAAAAAATTACTCAAACTAGGCTTGCCTCACCCTCAAACTTAAAGTCTTCATTGTTCTCAATGAAGGTGAGTTCTAACCCCTAAACTTAGAGTTTTCTAAGTATGAAAAAATTATGTTCTTAGCTTTCTGGTTCAATGTTGGGTGCATTCTTAGTCTACTACTCTAAAATAAGGAATAAAATAATCGAAGCCTAGGGATGCTTTAACAATTTCCTAAGACCAGAAGTCTATAAGCTAGACTAGCTAGTTTTGGTTTGCTTAGAAATATTCAAGAATAGAACTAAATGTTGAGATTAATGCGATAAACAATTAATAACAAGAACATTAATGCACACAACAATCAATTCTAACAAGCACTACTAATTTGATGAACTTAGAAACATGTAAGTGGCATACTATATCAAAGATATCATAATGTAAACAACAGATGTTTGTTCTAAGTCTAATGATAAATCTAATATTATGCAATGCGTGGACATTTGAGTTATGGTTAGCAATAACAATGAAGCATACAATCCAGCAGAGAAATCAACACAACGACAGATGAAATGAAACTTATTTATTCATTTCTTGAATTAATTACAAAAAATAAATAAAAAAGTTTACAAGTAATCACATAAAAAAAATAAAATAAAATGAGGACTCTCTTTTAGAAGACAAAGCCCTGACTAGAGGAATTGTCCTCCTCTTGGATTGGCGAAGGTGGTTCTCATGACTGAGTTACTTCATTTAGAAAGGCTGGGAACTAAATTCCCTTCACATTCTGTTCGACCAGCTCTTTCATCAATGCATCACGCCTCTCTACATACTTCTCACGCTTGAGCATGGGCGAAGTAATGCTTCTGCTGATTTTTCATTTGAGCTAGCTGCTTTAAGACTTCACCAACCCTAATCTTTACTCAACGCTTTATTAACCCACTGTCACTCTTACTCTAGACTCTACAATTTGGTAGGGTTGTCTTGGTACTAGCACAATATCGCTGAATGTTGGCATGACTCCCTTCATCAATGTAACAGAGTGTTATTGTATGAGGGAAGAAGATCTTACCCTGCTTCTTGTTGATGCACCCCTTAACTTCTGCCTCTATTATGCGGCCTACATCAATGTTGAAGGCTTCATGAAGTGCGTACAAAAGTACAGTTCGGCTCCGATTGACATTCACATCATGCGTGGTTAGCATCAAGCTGGACTTCATAAAGTTCAGATAGCAATGTGCCTCTGCATTAAAAAATTGTTGTTTGCACTATCCGATTCTTGGCTATTCATTTCCACATTGCCCTTGGCGCTTCGATTGTCTCTAGGCAATCCTTCAGTTGCGTCTATGTAGGCCTTGCAACCATTGTATTGTACTTTGCATTAGGGTTGTCCTTTCATCCGAGTACTATGTTCCAAGCTGGAGCATTTCAATCGAATGTAACTCTGTAAACTCGACTCTGCAATTTCTTTTCCTCATTGATGTTTGTGTAGAACTTGCAAACCCACTATGTTCTTATTTCACTTTTAGGTCGCACGAGCACCGCCCACTTGCACCTTGTAATGGCATTATCGACCTCTGCTGGTAGACCGGTTCTGAGGAAGTTGTGCTCTTGGAGGAGCATCTTTATTTTAAGCAAAATAAACCATTCCTCGGCTTTTGTTGAGACCAAATTGATGGTGTGTGGTACATCTTTCGCAATGTCCCTCTGCTTCTTGGATGTTGAGGACATTCCTGGTGAATAGGCAATGCTCTTACACTTTCTTCTCCTTTCCATTTTCTCTCTCATTGGTTTGGATGTTTTCTCCCTTTCAGCTTCTTCCTCCCTTTCTGACTCCTCTACAGCTTCTTTACCCAATATTTTGGGTCAGATTTAACTCGTTGTACAAGCTCGAGTCTGTACAGTTCTTCATCAACTGTGGCTTCTACTTATGCCACGTCTTCCATTTCTTCCTTTTTTTTTCCTCTTAATTCCCTTTACCATTACTCAATTTGGTGAACTGCAAGGATACGTTCCGCATTTGAACTTAAATTTCCTCCACAACATCCTTCTCTATGTTGGGTTTGTTTCACTCAACGACTATAAGAACTTCATACAATGCTTATATGCTTCTTCTTCCGATGATCTTTGCATTTCTGTGGTGATTTGTTGCTCTTCTTGCTAGCCCGAATGGCTCTCTATGATGATTGGCTCCAACACAGATCCCTTCAAATTCTCAAGTAGGATCAATAATTAAAAATGTTATTCCAATGTTGCCAGCATTGTGTTTCACAATATTCTAATCCAACGTTGTCTGCATTTCATCAAGTTTTTTAATAAAATTGAAAGAAGGATAAATAATAACAATAAATTAAAGAAAAGATAAAATAAAATATGGGGCATTTGAATGGAATAGGGAAGACCATGATTAGGACACTTTCTTAATAACTCCTTAAATCTTTCCGAAGGTTCATTAACTGTCTCAGCATCCAACTATCTAAATCCAATGATTTCATTTCTTACTTCAACATTTCTCGTAGAAGAATAATATTTAACAAGAAAATTTTCAACTAGAGTATCCCAATAGGTGATTGTGCCAGGGGCAAAGTATCCAACCAAACTTTGGCACTATCCTTAAGGAATAAATAATGTAAGTCTAAGGTTCTCTTGTGTTACTTCGAGTATTTTGAAAGAATCACTAACTCCTAGGATTGATCTAAGATGTTGATGTGGGCATTCAGAAGCAAAATCATGGAATTATCCAATAGTTTGTAACATCTGAAACATCACAGGTTTCAACTCGAAAGATCTTGCTTGAATCTCAAGCCTTATAATGCTTGGGTTTAGAACATTAGCTAAAGGGTTAGAAACCCTGGTAGCCCTATCATGATCATCAAATATGAATTAGCATTCACATTGCGATCAACATTATCAATGTTGAGCTCATTAGGTAAATTAGGTTCATTGTTACCTCCTTATTTAGCCATTATTACGCTTATATTCCTTCACTCCCTTTTTCGTTTACAGAGATATGTTTTCTCAATTTTAGGATCTCATTCAAAAAAATTTATCAAACGCTCGCTCATGCACCTAAACAAAAATAATTGATTTAGTTAACCTTTTATAAAATAGAATATAAAATCAGTAAAATGAAAATCATTCCCCACCAATGGCGCCAAAAACTTGATCGCGCCAAAGTGATGTTGTTAAATTGATAATGTATAATTGTAATGCGGTTTGCATTGACTAAGTTATAAAATCACTACGCGGGCGAAAACGCAAAAGTCAGCTATCAATTGTAATCAAGTAATAAATCATAAGTCCATCTCCATAGGGACTGATTATTTTAATAATCTCGTATTTTATATTGGGTATCACAAAATAATCACATAAATAATGAGGTTTGATAGTTTTGAGATAAATACTAAAGAAAACATGCTCAATGCGATAGACATTGCCTATAGAAAAGAAATAATTTTATGAAAAACTCAATCCACATCAATATATGTATATATAGATAAATGTATCAAGCAACAAGGTTAAGCTAATAATAAGAAAATAAGAACATCAATTATGATAGTTTTGTGATAAGAAGAATGACTCATGCTACACATCAATACCTTTTCCCAAAGCGTATCTACAAAAACTCAAGCTTCTGCTTAAAAATAAATGCTTTAAACATGTGGTCCGCATGCACTAGTGGGATTATTATGCCTAACCTCTCCCTAAATAAATACAACCTTATATTAACCTAATGAACAACGGTAAGAGATCTTTAATTATTTCTTTCTCCCAAGATTGAGCAAAAAGCAAATAAGAGATGGATGGTCGGTCGATCATTGCTAATTAACATACTTACTTTGTATATGGTTACATCTTCCTTGCCCTTTAGTTAATTGTTTTGGTTCCTTATTAACTAACTGAAGTTGCAGTTACTTGATACATAACATAATAAAATGCATCCAACAATCACAATGCGAAGGACATTGACAACTCTTCATTTTAAGAGTTATTTAGCTTTATTCTTATAAGATCTCATGATCTTTATTGATTTATCAAATCTAAAAGTATAAGAATTGCATAATTTTATAGGGAAAATAGGCTATATACATTATTTGTCACTTTAGGCATGATAAATATGAAATATGTTGAAATTGTACTTTTATGGTACAGTTTTTAAATATTTCTTGCATTTTGTTGCTAAAAACTCATAAATGCTATGAGAATTCATGTTAGAACAAGAAAATAGATGCTAAAGGCATCGACTTAGTTAGAGCATTCTTGATGCTGGTCACATTCTCATAATAGGGCTGAAGGCATTGACAAAGACAGTGCATCCCCAATGTTTATCGCATTCAGCCCGAACCAGAATTAAATAGTTGAAAAATAAAATAAATAATTTCATACTGATCCAAAGAAGGATGGAAGGCTAAGATTCATTGCAATTTATCCAAGTAAGAATTTGTGGCAACAAGTCAAGGTGTCTCAAAATACCATGCTAAAAAGGTGGAAATGGAGTAGTGGGAGAAAATTAAAGGTTTTTCTTGTCCAAATGAGACCTTTTACCAGCAGATTAGATGTCACAGTTTGAGTCAAAAATTGAGAGTCAATTGTTAATTAAATTCTCAAATATCTGAAAAGAAGAGAGAATCCATAGTTGAGGGCATTATGAATACGGATAACATTGAGACTAACTATCCTGACAAGAAAATGAGCTTCAACGTAGCTGCTTAGAAGTCCCCAGCATTGTTTTTTGTGAGAGTAGACACAAGGAATTCTTCCGTTCGCTTTCCATTCTAACGTATACTTTATCCATTTATTTTAGTTTATGATTGTTATTTAATTTATTGTTGTTAACATTTTATTTTCAATGCAAAGTTATTTATTTGCAAGTTTGCTTTATTTAATTATCTCTATTTATTTATTCATGTTTTTTAAGTATTGATTTAGTTAGTAGAAACATGTTTTAATTAGATGTGAATGAGATGTTGTTATGTTTTCTCGTGGATAGTCAATGGCCCACTAGTAGAAAATGGAGTTTTAGTGTCGGTCATATGCCGACATCTTTCATAATTGGTGTTGGACAAACGACCATTATCAATACAAGTGACATTAAAGACATTTAGTGTGGACAAAAAGCGACACCGAAAAGCTTTGGTGTCACGCAAGATGAGCGACACTGGAGACCCAGTGTCGGTCATGACCGACACTATAGAGTATTAGTGTCGGTTACGACCGACACTAAAAGTCTATGGTGTCGCTCATTGGTGTTGGTTTGGAGAGACACCAATGCTATATGGTGTCGGTCATGACCGACACTAAAAACCTTTGGTGTCGCTCATTGGTGTTGGTTTGGAACGACACCAATGATATATGGTGTCGCTTTTTAGGCCCGACATTAAAAATATCATTTTTTATTTTTGAAAAGGATATTTTTATGGGTCACCATTTTTATTTTAAAACTTGCCTTTATTATAATATTTTTATGGGTCACCATTTGTGACCGACATTAAAAGTCCTAAAACTTGTATAAAAAAAAGCTAAATGATGATTTGTCTATTTTAAAGAAAAATATAGTAAGAAAAAATGACTTGAAAATGTCAAACCACCAAAATTTTACCTAGTATTCACCTCTAAACTCATCTTTACGAACATAATATAACTTCTAACTTTTGTTAAATTAACTAAAATTTCGGCAGCATAACAGTGTAACTTTAAGATTACTAAAAAATCTGTTAGTTCTGTAAATTCCAGAAATGATAAATATCCTAACAGAAATCAAAATCTACAATATATTGAGACTTTGTCTCGCCAGAAAGATTTGCAGAATATATATATATATATATATATATGTATAGACTACTTTAGTAAACAATACACAATATATTCTTGATTATAATCAAAATACACAATATATTTCCACAGAGTATATAAACAATATCTTAAATGCTATACAATAACTAATCTTTGTTCGATAATAAAAATCTACCTATGAAGTCGGCCCATTCGATTTGTACTCCTTCCATATCTTCTTGAGTGTATGGTTTCGTGAGTTAAACTAAAGCATAAAACAATATTTTGAAATTAGTAAACAAAAAGTTTTGCTGAATATATAAACTAAAATTGTGAATGAAGTAAAACAAAAACTTACCAGTTTATTTATGGGGGATTCGTGTTGGATATCATCTTTTGCATGAACAACTGGACATAATATCCACACACTATTGATCCCAATTGATGAGAACACTAGTGAACAAAATTTTATCATTAATATAATAATTTTACATGACAAGAATCGAAGAAATATATAATTTTTTTACGTTCCTTCACTGATTTTCATGCTAATTTTGTGGATCTAACCAATTCTTTGATTGCCACAATCGATAAGAACTATAGAACAAAAGTGAAAACATTAGGATAATAAGCTAATTGAAACGAAAAAACTACCAGAAACAAAAAAAACTTACGTATTTACAATATGAGCTAAACTCTCACTGGACGCCTTCTGACTGAGTGAGTTCATAATATAAATAGTCTCATTTTCAGGAATTAGGACTACTAAAATCCAATAGTACCTAAAACGACATAACAATGAATTAGGACTACTAAACAGTACCATCTTCATAGATTACACGCTACAGAGTTTAAAATTTAAAAATGCATACCCAGTATTAATGGAAAAGAAGAGACATTGACGGACATCCGTAATCATGTCAAAATGATCAGCAAGATTCTTATTTGCTCTTCTTGATTGTGATTTCCAAAAATCGATGAAAAACTACTACCGTATATTAGTAAGTATTTATCAAGAATATGTTGATCGTAAGTAGCCCAAATGTAGTTGAAATAGATTTAGGAAACGTTAGTAATAAACTATTGTAACAAAGTTCGTATAATAATTGAAAATGATATAGTACTTACGCAATGTAATAAAGAATGTGAGTGTAGCCAATTTCTTCCATCTCACAATATTACAAAATGTCTACTCTGGCAAGGAAGCAGTTGTTGTGAAATCCAAACATATTCTCGGTAAGATCTACTTGTAGCATGTCACTATCACTCATACTATATTTGGCAAAGTGATAAACTTACTTGATTGTTGTTGGAAGCGTCATGCCTGATTGATGAGATTGTGTATTTGACACAACCTTCTTACCTTTGTTTGGAAGTGATGGCTATGACAATAAATTTAATCTATTACTAGTAAACTAATAGTGTGGTACATACCATAAAGAGGAAATGTAAAATTAAATACCTCTTTCGATACATTGGTTGTCTTAATAATCCATACACGCGGCCATGGCAAAAAAGCGTTGAGGGCTTGTCCATGGTATTGAAGCTCGTCGTTTAGAGGAATTGGAAGGTCAAAATCCACGTTATTTCCAATTATTAAATCCACTAGGACACAGGCATTGTACTTTCTTAGTGGAAGATCATGAATCTTAGCAGATACGCCGCTCGATTCATATATTGTGCCAAAACATGATGGTCGTGTGATTTTAACCCCCTAAAATTTTAAAAATCACTAATCGTCACTGTTACTTATGTTGGATAAATATTCTTCAGGTACTTTAATTTCTTACACACGCTCAATTTCTCATTTCTTGTTAGTGTGTAACATGCTGGAGGCAAGAATATTCTTTTCTCTCCCATTTTTGGGCTAACTCGGATCTGATATTCAATTCAACTAAGTCTTGACGTATTTTTAACCCATCTTTTGTTTTGCAAGGAATATCAAGCATCGTTCCAATAATATTAGAACAAACATTCTTCCTGATGTGCATGACATCTAAATAATGTCGCACGTGAAAAAATGTTTCCAATACTCCAACTCTAAAAATTTGATTTCTTCTTCCAATGAGTGTTTGCATGTTGTCCTTTTCTACGTCCTTTACCATGAGTAAATTGAATAGTATTTAGTTATGCAAGAATCTCTTCGCCGCTTAATGATTCAGGAGATACTCCAAATTCTTGTTCCCCATTAAATGCTTTCTTTAGTCGTCTATATGGGTGCCCAATAGATAGATATCTTCGATGCCAAGGTATGCCATCTTTTTTCCCTTAGGTACATAAGTAGATGTTGTTTTCTATCCACATATCAGACATACCATTTTACAATACACCCACATAAATTACTAAATGCAGGAAAATCATTAATGGTCCACAACAAAATAATTTTCAAGGTGAAACGTTGTTGAAGGCGTGCATCAAAACATTCAATAACTATATTCCATAGCATTTTCAGATCGTCAACTAATGGTACTAAATAGACATCTATGTCATTTCCTGGTTGTTTGGGTCCAGAAATCAATGCATTTAACCTCATGTATTTACGCTTCATGCACAACAATGGAGGTAGATTGTAAGTCATCAACATCAGTGGCCAACAACTATATCTAGTACTTTGGTTTTCGTGTGGATTTACACCATCTGTTGAGGCTAGACGAAGATTTCTTAATTCTAAACTAAATTCAGGCCATCTTTCATCTATTTGTTTTCATGAGAGTGTATCGGCTAGATGTCTTATATTCACATCGACCTGCCGATCAGTAGCATGCCATGTTAATAATTTTGAAGTTTCTTTACTTCAAAACATTCGTTCAAATCTTGAAATGGGAAAGAAATACCACATGACTTTTACTGGAATATTTTTACCCCTACTTGCATATTCTTCCGAACTTTCCATCTTGATGTTCCACATGTAGGACACAATTCGGTATTAGCAAGTTCTTTTCGATACAAACAACAGTCATTGATGCATGCATGAATCTTTTCATAATTCATTCCTAATGTACTTAAAATCTTCTTGGCATAATAGGTAGATATCAAAATTTCATTAGGACAAGACAATAGAATGCTCAATAGGTCTAACAACTTTGTGAAACTCTTATCGCTCCATCCAAACTTGCTTTCAAATTATAAAACTTAATCAATGCATATATCTTAGTAAAATTATTACAATTTGGGTATAATGGTTTCTTGACATTCTCTAATGATTGCTCAAATATTGGCGATTTGTCGTTAAAATAATCGTGTGAAGCCTTAAACATATGTATTTGGTCATCCAAATCCTCATCTATAATTTGATCAATTGGAACACTTTCAATATTGCTTCTTTTCCTCGATATAGATTCTCCATGCCAAATCCACGTGTCATAACTTTGATCGATACCATTTATAAATAAATGGTCTCTTACTACATTCACATTTTGGTACTTGGCATTCACACATTTCAAACATGGACAACAAACAACATTTGACCCTTTGGAATGTCGTAACACATTTTCTATAAAAGTCTCAACTCCTAAACTATATTATTGTGACATTTGATCCTTAAGCATCCACAACTTATCCATAGCCTAACTAAAATAATACATACACACAAGGTAAAAATTCAAACACAAATTTTTAAGGCACTACTACTTTAAGACACTACTTTAAACATATAACTAAACCCACAAACAAATTCCTAAAAAATAGCAAAATAAATAAAACTATAGCAAAATAAAAATAGCAAAAATAACAAAAAATTAGTACCTTTGAAATGTAAGAGGTGGAAGAGAAGCTAGAGCCTGAATCTGTTCAACAAGTTGTAAAAGAGACGAAAATGAGAAGGAAGAGAAGCTAGAGCCCGAAATTTTGAAGGTTTTGAGAGGGTTTTTTAGAGGGTTTTAGCCGTGAGTAAAGAGAAAAGAAGAGAAGAAGAAGAAAAGTAATGAAGTTTTTTGGGAAGGAAAGAAGAAGAAGCTTGAAAATGGAGTGGAGTTTCGCTGAAAATTAGGGAGAAAATAGACCTGGGAAGAAGAAAGAAGAGTGAAACTGAAAAAAAATGAAACTGAAGAATGAAACTGAAGAAGAGAAAAATGAAACTGAAGTTTTGAAATACGTTTTTGGTGTCGGTTTACCTTTTAGTTTCGATCAGACCGACACCAATGACTTTTGGTGTCGGTCAAACTGACACCAGATAGCTGTTGGGCTGGTTTTTTACTAAATGATGTCGATACTTTTGGTGTCGGTCTAACTGACACCAATTGTCCAGACCGACACCAAAAGTGACCGACACTGTATATCCGTATTTTAGAAAAAAAAATTGGATGGATCGTCACCTATTCCCTGTTTTGTAGTAGTGTCCCCTGCATTGTGATTGCTGCTGTATTTTTTCCTATGATATATTAAGTAGTTGTTAGTTAAGTTAGATAATGAGGAGCTTAATTAATTAACCAAGATCAAGGAAGATGTAATTATTTACAAATTAAGCATATTAATTAACAAGGGTCGATCGACCATTAACTTTTTGTTTGCCTTTTGCTTCGTCTCGAGAGAGAGTGGTGATTAGAGATCCCATACTATTGTTCATTAGGTTAATTATGAAGATTCATTTACTTAGGGAAAGGTTATGAATAACAACCCCACTTGAGCATGCATACCACATCCTCTAAGCAATTAGCTTTCAGCGAAGATGTGTTTCGAGAGAGGGCATGATGTGTAACACGAATCATTCTTCTTACCACAAAGTTGTCATAGTTAATACTGTATCCTAATCGTTAATTTAACTTGTTGTTTAATACATATGTTAATTTATATATGTCTTGATGATGTTGGAATTGTCATAAAGCTATTTTTGTGTATAGGCAACGCATGCTGCATTGAGCATGTTTCTTGCTTCTAAGTTCACAACTATCGAACCCCCAATTTTATGCAAACATTGTGTGACAACTAATTCAAAATATGAAATTATTGAAATAATCAGTCCATGTGGCGATGACTTGAAATTTATTACTTGATTACAATTGACAACGTACGTTTGCATTATCATCCATGTAGTAATGCTTAAAACATAGCCAATGAAAACCGTATTACGAATATTTGTAACTATTTTATAGCACCACTATGCATGACAAACATTGACTATGCACTTGACAACATAACAACATCTCTTATATATATAATAAAAATATGCATTCTAATAACTAAAACATAGCATAAACGTCATAAATAAATGGGCAGTGATAACTAAACAAAAAAAAAAAATTATTGTATTAAAAATACAAATGTCAACAAAATATGTAAAGTAATAAAGCATAAATAAAAATGGACAAAGATAAAGTTAGAATTAAAAGTGAAGGAAAGAATTTCTTGCTTTTGCTGTCACCAAAAGCAATGTTGAGGCCTTCCACGTGGCTACCTTGAAGTTCAACTTCTTGTCATGATAGTCGATCTCAATGCTCTCGCATTCACGATGCCCTTACCTATGGAATCTCTTTACTTTTCGATTCTTGGAAATTTAATTTAAGACAATTGTCTATCAATTTGACTTCAAACTTCAACATTGAATCTTTGGTAGAAGGTCGCTTTTATAGGACATAAAAGTCCTTGATTTCCATCCACTACATCATTTCCACAGTTCTAGCATGTTATTTTGGGACATATTGACTTGTTGCCACAAACTTTTACTTAAGTAAGAAGCATCATATCTTGATCGTTCATCCTCCTTTGATCTGTACAAAAACTTTTATTTTCCATATATTTAATTCTGATTTAGGTTGGATGCGACCAACATTGGGTATGCACTATCTTTGTCAATGTCTTCATCATCGGTACTCCTTCACCAATACGGAAAATACGATCAGCATTTGGAATGCTCAGACTCGGGCAATGCCTTTAGCCTCTGTTTTCTTGTACTTATATGAATGCTCGCAACATTGATGAGCTTTTAACAACAAAATGTGAGAAATATTCAAAAGCTATGCATAAAGGTGCAATTTCAACATATTTCGTATTTATCACGCTTAAAGTGACAAAGTGATGTATTTAGCCTAATTTTCATCTAAACTCATGCAATTCTTTTATTTTTAGCTTTTATAAATTAGTAAAGAGTATGAAATCTTATATATATAAAAAAAAGCTTAATAACTCTCAAAATAGAGAATTGTCATTCTAAAATAACACAAAACAGTGAAACCACTGCGCCACCAATCTTTCAGTAATATGAGCTTATGTTTAACTTATTAATACTAAACTTGGTAATTAATATATTTGATATATTAATTTAATATTTATTAGATAAATATTAAAGATCAATTATTAATTTATTGGTTAAATTAATTATATAAATAATTATTAGATAATTATTTAATTAAGAAATTATTAATTTATTAGATAAATTAATTGTGTAAATAATTAATGAATAATTATTTATTAAGAGAGGATTAATTGATATGTTGACCATATCAATTTTGTTGATAATTATTGAATAATTATTAACGAGAGTATTAATATATTAGATATATTAATTGAACATTTATTTATTTATAATATATTGGATATATTATAGAATTGATATTTATTGGATAAGTATCAATTAAAAATAAATAAAACAATATTTATGAGGTATTGACATTTTCGAAAATCTCCTCCCCTTGAAAAGGGAAGGAAATTTCGTCCCCTCTAGTGAAGGGAATGAAACTTTTTTCATTTCACTCGAAATAGGAAAGGAAAAAAAAAATTTATTTAAATTATTATAATTTTATTCCTAATTTCTTTCGATATTGGATCTCAAAAGGATGTGATATTTTCCTAGTTTGAATAGGAGGTCAAGGTGGTCTTCATAAACATCCTACCCAGTTTCAGAGTGACTCATCATAAACAAAGAACACTTACTCTAAAAGTTATCTCTCTACCTTCTCCATAGTAAGACCCTAATAGATTTTTCCTATCTCCGTTCTCTAAAGGCTTCCCACCATGCACTCAATGTAGCAAAGAAGTCATAGTCTTGAAGATAAGAAGAGATCGTTTAAAATCGTCCAAGAGAATAATTGATCCTACCCAGCATAAAGACCAGCCTGGTTAGATCATAGATGTCATTCAATGTGAATTAACAATAAATCAATCTTCTAGGATGTTGCATGTAGATAAATTTATTTTTTTTTTTTGTCATGCTCCTGCATCTATTTCCAAGAGTTATAAAATTACGTTTAGTTTAATTGATTAAAGAGTTGAATTGACCATTGGAGGGGAAGACTATTAGGAGTTGGGTTGAATCTCCACCATCCATTTGAATTGAAGTTGCACATTGTTCTTTCTAGCCATCACATCTCCTGAAAGACCCAAGCCCCTACGTTGTCATCCCCAGCCTTACCTTGCTGCACCCCTTGGGTTCTCGTCCCACTTCACAGATAGCTAAGAAAATCCTCGTCTAAACAATCCAAGGAAACGACCAAGATTCGTCCGCCTCAAACCCAGCTTGACCTTTCACCACGAATCCGGTCACCTGGTTGACATTATTTAGTTAGTGAGCTTGACTTTTGCGCCTTCTATCTATATCTATTCAAGTTGTTTATGTTTTTGTGCTAGTGCATAATAATTTTATTAGGTTTTGTAGTCATGGTTAATAATGGAGATAAGGAAAATGAATCATGGCCTGCTGGAATTTATTATGACATAGGATTTGGTATTAATTGGACCATTTTAATGACTATTTCGTTTTTTTTTTTTTTTCGATTTTTGAACTTTCAAGCTTATAATTACTAAATCAATATATAATTTTCATGATTTTAATATCTATACTTATTTGTTTTTAAAATCAAATCAAAATATGAAATTAAAGAAAAAAGAGATCCAAATATTAGTTTTAATTTATGAAATTTTAGTTAGGATTCACGTACTTATTTCAACGAAGAAGAAACATACCTAAAAAAATTAAGTAAAAACAAGTATAGATTTCAAAAACTAAAAACGAAATTCCATATCAAATGAGGCTTTAGTTATTTGATTTTGGTATAGACCATTTCAACTTGTTTTAATTTTGTGCCTCGAGGCTCGAAAAGGGAATAATTTTTCTTTTTTTTTTAGATTGCAATAATGAGGTGGGGAGACTTGTGACCTATTGTATTGGTCATGAGATCAATACTAATACCGCTAAGGTGCTCTGGTCGGTAAAAGAGGATAGTTTACACTCTTGTTTGATTTCCCGTTCGAGGAGTTTAATTGTAATTTTGTGTTTGTTTTGAATGCATTTTATTTGGTTAAAAAAAGGAAATCAGATTATATGGGGGCATGTGTGCTTGTTTCAATACTTAAGGACTACACAAAAGAGAGCCGACAAAAACCAAAGGATTTTGAGCCTCTCGTTTATGATAATTTATGCTGTGAGGTCGCTCAAAAGGTAGATACAAATCATTATTAGCTCACATGATTTGGTTGGTCAATTGTTAGACACTTCTTTCCAATTGTAATTAATTCTAAAACAAGACCTTACCCATCAAATTATTTTTTCAATGGTCCTTTTCACACGAGAGAAACTATTCAAAGGGACTTGGTTAATGTATTTATACTCGTTAATTAATACATAAAAGACATACATCTAAAACTTTAAGATTATCGATCACATTGGATTTTTTTCATATGTTTTATTTGTTTTGGAGTTTTGTAGGATTATAGTTTCTTCTTATCAACATCTAATTTTGTTATTCTTTTCTGTATTTTCTCAAAAGCAGTTTTTTGTTTTTTTTTTCAATTTTCTCTCCTCACCATTTTCTACTGGTGCTTGTAGTTTATTAAAGTCAACCTACCACTACAACAAGAGAGGGAATAGGTAACATGTAATCCAAATTAAATTTGAAAACAAGGATACAAGGTGTCAGTCGCTTTAGGTGTCGGTTTGGTCAACCGACATCAATTGTGACCGACACCACAAATTTAAAAGTGGTTACTTTTGGTGTCGATCCGACTGACACGAAAAATGCATTCAAACCCCTATTTCGACTACTTTTGACCGACACCAAACCATTTTTTCTTCTTTGAAACCCACACGCGGCCGAGACCCTACTTTCTTCTTTCTTCCGTTTCATTTTGTTTTTCTCTTTCTTCTTCCCTCCCTTTTCCCTTTCTCCGCGGCCGAAACCTCCAAAACCTCCAATCTTCTTCTTCTTCTTCCCTCTCTTTTCCCTTACAAACCCTCATCATCTTCTTCTTCCCTCTCTTTTCTCTTTATACGCGGCCGAGACTCCTATTTCCCAAACCCTCATCATCTTCTTCTTCATCTCTAAACCCTCTCACAAATCATCATTTTTGAACTTCTTCATCTGATCAAAACCTCCAAAAATTCTTCCTATTTCTCATCTTCTTCATCATAAACCCACATTTTTTTTCTTTTCTTTCTCATTTTCATCTCAAATCTTTCTTTTCTTTCTTTCATATCTCAAAAATCCCACATTTCTCCATTTCTTTTATCATCTCTCCTAAAAAACTTCTTCTTTTCTCTTTTTACAACTTGTTGAATGGATCTGGGACTCTTCTCTTCCACCTCCTACAATTCAAAGGTAAGAATGCATTTTTTTTAGGAATTTTCTTGTGGGTTTGGTTATATCTTTTAAATAGTTTTATTTATTTTATATGTTTTAAATAGTTTAATTTATTTTGTCTGCTATATTTCTATTATAACTAATGACTAAATTTTTGAATGGTAGCGTGATGTAGCTTTGATCATTTCTCTTTTATATCTTGGATATGAACTATAAAACGTATACGTACGAAATATATATTTAAAAGTAGTGCCACAAAAAATTTGTGTTTGTATTTTTACCCTGGTATAATTTTAGTTGGGATATGGATAAGTTGTGGATGCTAAGGATCAAATGTCAAAAGAATATAGTTTAAAAGTTGAGACTTTTATAGAAAATGCGTTACGACATTCCAAAGGGTCAAATGTTGTTTGTTGTCCATATTTAAAATGTGTGAAAATGCCAAGTACCAAAATATGATGTAGTAAGAGACCATTTATTTGTAAATGGTATCGATAAAAGTTATGACACATGGATTTGGCATGAAGAATCTATATCGAGGAAAAGAAGCAATATTGAAAGTGTTTCAATCGATCAAATTATAGATGAGGATTTGGATGACGAAATACGAATGTTTGAGGCTGCACACGATAATTTTCACAATAAATCGCCAATATTTGAGCAATCATTAGAGGATGCCAAGAAACCATTATACCCAAATTATAATAATTTTACTAAGATATCTGCATTGATTAAACTTTATAATTTGAAAGCAATGTTTTGATTAAGCGAGAAGATCAGTTTCACAGAGTTGTTAGAACTATTGAGCATTATATTGTCTTGTCTTAATGAAATTATGATATCTACCTATTATGCCAAGAATATTTTAAGTACATTAGGAATGAATTATGAAAAGATTCAGGTCTGCATGAATGACTGTTGTTTGTATTGAAAAGAACTAGCTAATGCCGAATTATGTTTTGATGCACACCGTCAACAACGTTTCACCTTGAAAACTATTTTGTTGTGGACTATTAACGATTTTCCTATATATGGTAATTTGTGTGGGTGTACTGTAAAAGGTTATTATGCATGTCTGATATGTGAAGAGAAAACATCATCTACTTATTTACCTAAGGGAATAAAGATGACATACCTTGGACATCGAAGATAGACCTATTACGCACCTATATAGACGACAAAAGAAAGCTTTTAATGGGGAACACAAATTCAGAGTAGCTCCGGACCGTTATGCGGCGAAGAGATTCTTGCAGAAATAAATACTATTCAATTTACTCATGGTAAAGGACGTAAAAGAACAACATACAAACACTTATTGGAAGAAGAAATCAATCTATTTCTTGAATTGGAGTATTGGAAACATTTTCACGCGCAACATTTTTTAGATGTTATGCACATCGAGAAGAATGTTTGTTATTATATTATTGGAATCCTGCTTGATATTCTTGGCAAAACAAAAGATGGGTTTAAAACACGTCAAGACTTAGTTGAATGAAATATTAGATCTGAGTTAGCCAAAAAATGGGAGAAAAAAGAATATTTTTGCCTCCAGCATGTTACACACTAACACAAAATAATAAACTAAGCGTGTGTAAAACATTATCTGAAATTAAAGTACCAGAATGATATTCATCCAACATAAGTAAAATAGTGTCGATTAGTGATTTGAAACTTTACGGGTTAAAATCGCACAACCATCATGTTTTGATGCAATAACTACTACCAGTAGCAATTCGTGGTATTTGCCTAAACATGTTCGATACGTTATCGTTCGTCTATGTTTTTTCTTTAATGCTATATGCTCTAAGTCGATAGATTCAACTAAGTTGAAAGAATTGCAAGATGATGTAGTGGTCACTTTATGTTTTTTGGAGAAGTTTTTTCCACCATCATTTTTTACAATAATGGTTCACCTTGTGGTTCTTCTCGTAATAGTGATAGAATTTTTTGGACCAATTTATTTGAGGCAGATATATTCTTTTGAAAGATATATGATGATTTTGAAAGGTTATGTGCATCATAGAAATCGACCGAAGGGATGCATTGGAGAAAATTATATAGTAGAAGAGTCTATATAGTTTTGCTCTGAATTTTTACAATGAGTTGTATCTGTTGGATTGTGATCATCAAATAATGCAGATGTAAAAAGATTGATCAATCAATATCTGCTGCCAATTATAAAACAACAACTAAGGATATGATTGATCAAGCTCATTTGTATGTACTACATAATTAGACGTTGTGCTTTCATTTGTAGATCAACACGTGCAAATGTTGTCTAAATTAATCCTTGTAAGTCTGAAAATAAAAATTGGCTTCAAGACGAACATAATCGAAAATTCAGTAGTTGGTTGCGTGATCGTGTTCGGCTCGCTTTAGGGGTTCAAAATAATTCTATATCATCTACGTTACGTTGAGGTGGGTATCACATAGACCTCGTTAAGAAGTGACCACTTATAATATTTATATGGTCAATGATATTCAATATCATACAAAAAATCGAGATGATCTTAGAAGTGTGCAAAACAGTGGAGTTATGATAACGACACAAATTTGTAAGTTTCTAGTTCGAAGGACAAAAATCCACTTATGTCATAAATGATTTTTTATGGCGTACTTCAAGAAATTTAGGAGCTTGATTATCATAATTTTATAGTCATTTTATTCAAATGTGATTGGGTGGAAAATAATTATGGAATTAACGTAACGACATTGGATTTGCAACTATAAACCTTAATCACATTGGACATAAGTCTGACTCCTTCATTTTAGCCACTCAAGCGAAGCAAGTATTCTATATAAAAGATCCACTTGATCCTTGTCGGTCGGTGGTTTTGATACCTCCACAAAGAATAGTTAAAGATCATGTTCATGATGAAGTTGATACTAGCAAAGATTGTGGGTACGGGGTCATAGAAACATTGCCTAATATTATCGATGATGACTCGTTCACCTATATTAGAAATGATTTTGTTGGTACATAGATAAATAAATAGGTCAGTGTTATTTTTTTTTCTTATATATTAATCATTTTGAAGATACTTTAACCAATTATATATTTTTAACATATCTTCTCTCTCTTGTGCAGATTGACATCATGTCTAACTCAAAGAGCGATCATGCTGATGGTACTCCCGTGAACAGACCTGATCGAAATAGGTTCACTAGAGAAATGATAGTCTTTGTGAGCTTGCTCACGAAAGAGTGGTTGGAGAACGACGCATAGTTTAATATAACTCTATGGGTCAAGAAATAGGAGATAGTGCGAAGAAATTGCATAGTTATATTTGTGTATGTGTTAGATCACATATATTTCTCACCTACGATACCTGGGGTGATGTCCCCGATCAATTAAAAGAGAATGTATGAATATCGATAAATACACATAACTAAATATTATAATGTAGTTTAAAAAGATGTCATTTCAGGTGGATCCTATGTTCCAAACATAAGATTATGATGTCTATGGCGAGGGCATTCATAACATTTAGATACAATATCACTAAAGATTTTATTAAGGCATTTATAAACAAGAACCATGAGAAGTTAGTACATCCGCCTACTAAATACTCATACATCACACAAGAACAATGTGATCATTTTGTAAACATTCGCAGAAGAATTTTTAAGGTAACTACTTCTTTTGTATTTTGTATATTATTTTAATGTTTAGCATATTACTAATGTGTTAAACACAGAAAAATAGTGAAGAGCAAAAAGAGGGACGAAGTCTTCTTAAATATCCTCACCGTATGACCATAAAGAGTTATGTTCAACTCGATTATGAGCTAGTACGAATTTTAAACCTTAATTTATATTACATGTTATGGTTATTTTATTCCACTTTACTAATACATTGCTTGTTGGATTTTGGGTGTAAATATTAAATACGATCCATCCTCACGTGCACTATTATGGATGGAAGGGCGAAAGGAAAAAGATAAAGTGTATGTCGATGAAGACACAATTGAAGCCTTCGATTGAACTGTAAGGATGTTTAATTGATAGTACAGTTAACACTTTAAATCTCTGATGAATTTTAATTTAATTGATAACATTTTAAATTCAGGGAGTGTTAGAAAATGCACATCAAGGTGCAAATATTTTGATATAAGCATTGGGAACACGCGAGCATCGATGACGTGTTAGGGGCATGGGTCAATTTTTATCTCCATCAGTTTTCTTCAAGATGGCTGGTTCAAATGTTAATATGGGAGAAAAATCAACTGAATGAAATAGCCAAGTTGGTTGCTCTTCTTGTATGGGAAGTAATAACGATCAATCACACCTGATAGCGGAAGAACCAATGAGGTAAGCAAATGAGATCCTTCAAACGCCTTAAGTCATTAGAGAACTCATGTCCATCCCGATATCCAAGACATAGGAGAAGTAAGTTGCATATTATTAAAATAATTTTATTTTTTATGTTATCAAACTAATATCAGTATTACTCTAACTATGTGTTTCTTTGAAGGGTGTGACATGTCAACTTGCAATTAAAAATATAGAAAACAATGTTGCCATGACACAATGTATGAATCAAGCGGTGCATCTGCTAAGATTCATGGTCTTCCACTAGGAAAGTACAACATCCACATCCTAGTGGATTTAATAATTGGAAACAACGAGGATTTGAACCTTCCAATTCCTCTAAACGACGAGCTTCAATACCTTAGACAAACCGTCAACACTTTTGTGTCATTGCCGCGTGCATAGATTATTAAGACAACCAATGTATCAAAAGATGTATTTAATTTTACATTTCGTACTAATAATAGATTAGATTTATTGACATAGCCCTCACTTCCAAACAAAGTAAGAAGGTTGTGTCAGATACATAATCTCATCAATAAGGCACGACGCTTCCAACCACAATCAAGCTGGTTTCTCACTTTTCCAGTCATAGTATGAATGTTAGTGACATGTTACAAGTAGATCTTACCGAAAGCATGTTTGGTTTTCATAACAACTGCTTACTTGCAAGAGAAGCAATATTGTGAGATGAAAGAAATTCGCTACACTCACATTATTTGTTACATTGCATAAGTAATATATCTTTTTCAATTATTATACCAACTTGTTACCTATAATAACATTTCCTAAATCTATTTCAGCTTTATTTGGGCTACTTACGATCAACAAATTTTAGATAACTACTTGCTAGTAGATGGTAGTAATTTTGCATCGATTTTGGGAAATCAAAATCAAGGAGAGCAAATTAAGAATCTTGCTGATCGTTTTGACATGATTACTGATGTTCGTCAACATGTATTCGTTCCATTTAATACTGGGTATGCATTTTTAAATTTTAAACTTCATAGCGTGTATTATATATATCTTTTAATATTTTATAACATTTTAAAATCATCGTTATGTCATTTAGGCACCATTTGATTTTGGTAGTCTTAATTCCTGAAGATGGTATTGTTTATATTCTGAACTCACTTGGTCAGACGCCCGTTGAGAGTTTAGCTCATATCGTAAATACGTAAGTTTTTTTTTATTTTTGGTAGTTTTTTTTTGTTTCAATTAGCTTATTATCATAATGTTTTCTTCTATAGTTCTTATCGATTGTGGCAATCAAAAAATGAGTTTAGATCCACAAAATTAAGTACGTAAAACAAAATCATATATTTCTTCTATTCTAATTTTTGTCATGTAGAATTATTATAATAAAATGGTGAAAATTTATTCATTAATGCCCTCATCCATTGGGATCAATAATGTGTGGACATTATGTCCAATTTTTCATAGTAAAGATAATATCCAACACTCGTACCCCATAAATAAACTGGTAAGTTTTTGTTTTACTTCATTCACAATTTTAGTCTATATAGTTTGCATATTAATTTAAAAATCTTATGTTATGCTTTAGTTTAACATCACGAAACCATACAATCAAGAAGATATGGATGGAGTACAAAGAATGAGCATGCTTCATAGGTAAATTTTTATTAGTAAAAAAAGATTAATTATTGTATAATATTTATGATATTGTTTGTATATATGATGTATTTTCTGGCGAGACAAAGTCTCTATATATTGTGTATTTTGATTTCTGGTAGGATATTAGTTTCATTTTTGGAATTTACCTTACTAACAGATTTTTGGGTAATATTAATGTTACGTCGTGCCGAAATTAAAGTTAATTTAACAAAACTTAGAAGTTAAATTGAATTTAAAGATGAGTTTGTAGGTGAATAAATACTATGTAAAATTTTGGTGGTTTGACATTTTCAAGACATTTTTTTGTATTATATTTGCCTTGAAATAGACAAATTGTCGCTTAGTTTTTTTTTATACAAGTACTTTTAATGTCGGGTACAAATGGTGACGGGCTGAACCCACATGATCAACAAAAAAAATATTATATTAGTTAACATTTAATAATAAATGACAATTTTTAAATGAAAACGGACGGAACCCACGTAAACGAATCTTTTTTAAAAATTAAAAATCATACTTTTAATGTCGAGCGCAAAACCGACACCTATTGGTGCCAATTTTGGAGCGACACCAATGTGGTCATTTATTGGCGTCGCTCCAAAACCGACACTATATAGAATTGGTGTCGGTCTTGGAGCAACACCAATGACTTTTGGTGTAGCTAAAAAACCATTGGTGTCGCTCATCTTGCGTGACACCAAAGTCTTTCGGTATCAATTCTAGCATGTCACTAAATGTGCTCGTCACTAAATGTTTTTAATGTCACATGTATTGATGACGGTCCTATGTCCGAGACCATTTTTAAAAGATGTCGGCATATGTCAGTCACTAAATCTCCCGTTTCTACTAGTGTACGTATAGTTTAATAAAACAAAAAATGAATACATATCTCAAGTAGTCTATTAATTGTTTAGTTGTACTAATTTACTTTTTTTTTTTTTTTTTTTTTTCAGCTTAGATAGCTTCATAGACAAGCAAATAATCCACTATTAAGCTATTTAAGCTATAAATAAATGTGGCAAATTAGGGAGATATTTGATAGAGGGATTAGATTAATTCGGATTAACTTAAACCTTCAAATCTGGAGTTAACAAAACTGGGATTAGAGCTAGTGGGTTTAAAGTAAACTTACCGAAAACCTAGGTAAAGCTGACCAACCGTAATACTTAAAAGTGTCATTTTACTTTCAAGACAATATTTTCGCTTATTTGTTTTAAAGTTGTTCTGTAAATTTTAGATTTGAGATAAAAGCTTCAACAGTAGCTTTAATGGTCAACTTCTAGTTCCAGAAGTGTCGTTTCCAAATGAAACCACAAACACGTTGCACGCTCATTATAGTCCACGGTTTGCAAGTTTTTTTTTTTTTCTTTAATAATCTTGGATTTGTAAGGAGTTGGAACTAGTTTTGATTTTTTTTTTTTTTTTTTTATAATTCTCACGGGCAAGAAGTGTGGATTAAAATTAATGAAGTTTTTGGTTATTACATATGTATTAATGTTTAGTTATTACTTTTGCTGGCAATAATATATTTTTCAACTAAGCTATTACCACAAGTTTAATAGAGATTCATGTTGACAAAATTTCTAACTCCAAATTATTATTATTTTTTTTTTCTTTTGAATGATGATCAATTTTAATTTTCATGTATCTTTTGAATATACTTATTTATTTTCTTGTAAAAAATAAATTAATATAAAGATCTAATAAATCTAACATATTTTTAATAGTTATTTTTTGATTTAATACAAAATTTACTTGAGAGATTTAAGTAATTAATCTTACACAAATTAAGAGTTATTTTTAGATTTCTAATATAATGAACTTAAAATTTAACAAAAAGTACTTTCTATGAAAAAAAACACTCAAAATTATAATTATAATAAAAAATGAATATCACAATGTTATTCTAAATAAAATTCATTTTGTCATTTATATATTGCAAATGAAAAAAAAAATGAAGATTAAAAAGTAAAATAATGAGGTAAATCATTTAAAAATGTTTAAAAATGATAAATAAAAATTCAGTTTAGCTTAATTCATGCACCAAACTAAAATTTGATTAACTTAACTCCTAGCTTAACTTAAAGCATCTTACCTTAATCTTTATTCTTCCACTAAACACGCCCTCGATGAGTTGCTTCGTTTACTTTGGGCTTGTGAGGAATTTTCATATTTTCAAAGGACTACACAGTTTCATCCTGCTCTCGGAGATGACACTATTGTCAACACTATTTATTGGTACAAGAGATCTGAAGTTTTTTGAAGAGTATGATCAATGTATAATAACTCTCAAATGAAAATATGTTCACTGATGTGTTTTAATCCTTTGGGGCTTTTGTTAGCTTGCTTATTGCTAGTCTTAATGATGAAAATTTAAATTAAATGGGATCAAGTAAACATTTATTCACTGATTTACAATTGAATAATAACTTATCATTGTTTTATTTGGTGAGATCGATTTGCAACTTGATTAGTTAAATAATTTAAACTTTCTAAATATTTTAATTTAATGTTAAATTTTATAGATGAATAATAAATTTTTAATAATCTCTCGACAAGAGAATAAAAGTCTCTCGGCTTGAGAGTAAGTGAAGATCGTTTTGGATGCATGGATTGTTGAAGTCGTTGCAATTGTAAAGATCGTGGAAGGAAGGCTTAGACGTTTCTCGAGATATTCTTACGTGGGTAGATTATCCAAGGTTCTGAATTCATTTCTTGCGCCGACCCCTGATGGTAAAACCACGTCTTTGTCGACCCCCAGGGTGTCGGCCTCGCCATTTCCGGCCGCTCTGGGGTCGGCCAAATGGAGGCCACAACCTCCCGGGGGACGGCCAAGTCCATTTCCGACCCCTTGGAGGTCGGCCACGCCATTATCGACCACCCGGGGGTCAGCCAAATGGAGGCCACAACCCCTCCGGGGGTCGGCCAAGTCCATGCCAACCCCCCAGGGTCGGCCAAGCAAGTCCGACTCTTCTCGGGCTCGGCCAAGGAAGGCCAGGACCCCCTCAGGGTCGGCCCTTGCATCCTCACCCTTCTTGAGTCCGGCAACGAGTAGGTCAATCCGAGTGGATTGGCCGTGGAGGTCAGGACTCTCCGAAGAGTCGACCGAGTCCAAGTAACGTTTAAAGGCGCTGCACCCCGTGGCGTCGCCCGTTACAACGAGTAAGTCCATCCGAGTGGATGGGCCGTAGAGGTCAGGACTCCCCGAAGAGCCGACCGAGTCTAAGTAACGTATAAAGGCGCTGCACCCCACGACGTCGCCCGTTACAACGAGTGGGTCGGCCCCATTGGGTCGACCGTGGAGGTCAGAACTCTTCGAAGAGTCGACCGAGTCCAGAATCAAGACCATTACACCTCCAAAGGGTAACGACAAGGAGTTACGCCGGTAGTCATACCCGGGTTAATGGCGGACGTTTCTAATGGCTGGCCGTTATACCGCCATAAGTGAGTTGCAGCAGTTACGAGACCGACTGCTATAAGAGTCAAGTCATTTCTCCCTTTCAATGGACGAAATCCTAAGCTAAGTACCCTTAAGCCATTCTTAGTATTCTAAATTACTCTCCCTAATTCTGTTTCATATTTAGGCATCGAAGGCCCTGTGGCTCACACAACACCGGTGTGTCCTAATTTTTACTTTTTTGTAGGCCCTTTCATCCTCAATTTAAACAAATTTACTATGGATATCCGTTGACCATTTTTCGGCATCAATAGTTGGCATCGTCTTTAGGGACGAGAGTGTTTTACCTAAAAACGCTAAAATCCAAATCATTTTCCCGCAAAAAATGTCGAATATTGAAAACGGCCACCACCACGGTATCAATGATGAATCAGACGTTGAGCACGCTCCGAGGAGGATCGCCTCAAGAGGACATGACGTTGTTCATGTCGAAAACCATCTGGATCCTGAAGGTGTGGTAGTTGGGCAAGAACCGAAGCGTGCAGATCCAAAGTTCACTGCTTTGGAGGAGCGAGTACAAGGAATGGCGTAGAGTTTGAGTCGCATGGTGGAGTTTCTCCGACAACCACCTCCGGCTCAGACAGCTGATGCTGGGAACCAACAAGCGCAGTAGGAGGCGGCGTAACGACA
The DNA here is from genome assembly GCA_037832605.1 of Cyclanthera cordifolia. Classification (NCBI taxonomy): domain Eukaryota; kingdom Viridiplantae; phylum Streptophyta; class Magnoliopsida; order Cucurbitales; family Cucurbitaceae; genus Cyclanthera; species Cyclanthera cordifolia. Next base: position 33,104 of record JBBMEG010064037.1, read on the forward strand.
GCCTACCAGAAAAAGGCAATGGTAGAAAAAACAGCTTCGTTGGTCTAGGACCCTGCCAAAGGCAAAGCCCCAGCCACGGAGGCACCGTAAAAGGTGCATTCCCGGCACCGAAGACCGATCAAACGACTTCGACTGGGCGGTAATGTCCCGAGGAAGAAGTATTCGGTCCACCAAAAGATTGGATAAAAAATGGTGGAGTCTTCTCGGACACAGTCAGTCTGGAGTAGCCAGCCAAGGAGTACCACACGAGGGTCATCCACCCCACATCCTTCGAAAATTCCAAGTGCCCATACGGCGGGATCAGACTTGGAAACAGATCTCAGGGATGTGATCAACCAACGCCGAAAATAGGCGGGGTGTGACGGAACCGAGGCACAACCTTGGTTGGCCCAATTTCGTCTCCTCTAAGACAAGTTGGGGAGCATGAAGAAGGCATAGGACCAAGATAGACTGGACCTTGATAACCTGGTCGACTAGGTCGATCCCCCATTCACTGACGAAATAATGGAGGATTCTGTTCTGGCTAAGTTCAAGCTCCCTGCAATCAAGAAGTACGATGGATCTACGGATCCAGTGGAGCACCTATATTCCTATCGGGCATGGATGGAACTCCATGGAGTCCGAGAGGCGATCAAGTGCAGAGCGTTCTCATTCACGCTCACAGGACTAGCCCAAAGATGGTTCAGGCACCTCCAGCGCAAGTCCATTGCCTCTTTCAGAGAGCTGGCCAGGGCATTCGACACCCAATTTTTGGGAGGGCGAGATCAGAAGAAACTGGTCACATATTTACTGACCATGAGGCAATGAAGCCAGGAGACCCTTCAGGAGTACATTGCCCGCTTCAACAGCGAGGCGTTAGACGTTGAAGGGTACTCCGACAGCACGGCTCTCGCAGGAGTCGTTGCCGGACTCAAGGATGAAAAATTCCTGTGGTCGCTGGGGAAAAAGGCTCCATTCACCTATGCTGAGCTGCTAACCAGGGCACAAAGGTACATAAGTGTAGGGGAGCTGGTCAACTCCCGATGAGGCACAGAAAGAAGGTGCTCCCTTCCAGAGTGCGAGAAGTCTGACAGCCGTCGCGAGGCTGGTTACAAAGAATTGCTAAAACATAGGGCAGAGAAGTGGCCGATGAAAAAAGAGAAGGCCGAACAACGAGGGGTACCCCCAAGTCGGTTTGAGAGATACACTCCCGCGACAATTTCCGTCAAGCACATCTTGATGGAAATTTAAGATAAGGAAGAGTTGAAGTGGCCAAAGGTAGGGTCCAACAAAAGAAATAAGGGCAAGTACTGCCTATTTCACAGGTACCATGACCACGCTACCTCGGACTGCTACGACCTGAAGGAGTCCATAGAGTCCCTCATCCGAAGATGACGACTGGACAAGTATGTGGGAGATGGTGAAAATGTGTCTGAGTCCCTTAGCAAGAAAAAGAGAGGTGAAAAGTCGCCACCGACACTGAAATTCAGAACCATCATCAGAGGGCCGACTGGCGGAAGGTTCAACCGAAGTCGGAAGGACAAAGTGAGGCAGGCCAGAGGCACCCTAAGGGGCAAAGAGCTGCATATAATGGAAGCAGTGGACGAGTAACTGGGCTTCACTGCTGCTGAGGAAGCAGCACTGCACCAGCCGCACAACGATGCCCTAATGGTGTCCCTAACCATATCCAACATCCGCGTCAGAAGGATCCTCATCGACGGAGGCAGTTCGGTGGATGTGCTGTCACTAAAGGCTTACGATGCCATGAAGCTGGGAAGGAAAAGGCTCAAACCGAACTCGACGCCCCTAGTCAGATTTGGTGGGAACACTCTAATTCCAGAGGGATCAGTCAAACTCCTGGTAACTTTTGGCGAAGGAAACAACATAGTCCTACACTTCGTCAACTTTCTCGTAGTGAACGACAATTCCGCCTACAACGCAATACTAGGAAGACCCACGATCCATAGGCTAAGGGCGGTCGCGTCAACTTACCACCAGGTGTTGAAGTTCCCTACTTTGGACCGGTTCTAGGTAAGGTTGTCCAAGAAATAGCACCTGTGGGGGTACAAGTCAAGCAAGTACCCAGGTCTCAAAGCCCTAAGGCCGATGCTTTGGCAAAGCCAAAGGCCGCCTATACGAGTCTAGTATTCAGCCGATGGCAACCTCACCGGCGTTGTTCCCCAAAGTCACAAAAGTAGGAGAGCCCTTCACAGGGTTAGCCAAGTAAGAGACGTTATTCAACTTACCTTCAGCAGAAGCCAACATTTGGCGAAGGCGAGCAATGATAGGCATGTTCCTTTGGCATGTACAGAGAGAAAGACTTTGGACGGCTTCGACGGAAGTCTAAAAGTTGACTAAGGCAGCTTCAACAATTCGCTGAACTTCTCGAGCCTGTGCCAGCTCCCACTTAAGCTTCTCAGAGCTAGTGGACAAAGAAAGGTGACGCGAGTCCTCAGAAAGGTGACGGGAAGCCGAGGCGAAATGCAGGAAGACCTGCAAATACAAAGCTAACAAGTTAGCCTCCATACTTAGGTAAATGTGTGGCTATAAAGAAGAGAAGTGCATAAAAAAGCAACAAGGTCATCCACTGCTGCATTTGCTGGAACTAGGCCTACTAAGTGCGGCTTGGACAGATTCGGTCTTAGCTGGAAGAGCCTGACCCAGGAGGTCATTCTCAGACGCACCTTGGGAGAGGCGAAAGTTATGAGCAACCTACACTGGATCACCAGGAAGTCCAAACTCGAAGGCCGGCAAAGAAAGGTTAACGACCTCTACTGCTGTGGTGGCACAAAAAGACTTGGAGAGAGACAAGGGGGGTACCATGAATAACCCGTCCTTTAATTCAGTCTAGCGTCCAACTGGTAGTAGCCGCGCCAAAGTTGTTCTCCAAGGTTACAAAGGCAGGAGAGCTTTTTAACTAAGTTAACTAAGTACTTCATCCTACAGCTTCACTTTAGCAGAAGTCAAACTCTTGACAAAGCCGAGCGAGGGTAGATGAGTTGTCCTTGTAAGTTCAAGCGACAAGACTTTGGACCGCCTTATCGGAAGTCCGAAAGTCAGCCAAGGCGACCTCAATAACACCCTGAGTCTCACGAGCTTGGACCATGTCCCACTTGAATTGATTGATGGTAGACGACCTAGGGGAGCGCGTATGGTGCAAGTCCTCTCGAAGGTACCAAAAACTTGAAGCAAGGCACATAAATACCTACCCTCCAAATGAGGCAACCCTCCGAAGTAAGGTCTACCATACCATGGGTGGAAGTCCTAAAAGTAAGGGAAGGAGATCCAAATCACTAAAGAAGCTTTCGAAGTCAGTATACTCTGCAGGCTGTGGACTCCAAAGAACACAGTCCAAGTGTTGGAAGCTACCTACGACTACCAAGGCCTTATGCCAAGTCCTCTTTTGAAAAGAGGAGGCTAAAGTGGTGGGACTCAGTCTCATAGTCCGATGAAGGGTCCACATGATAGCCAAAGAGCCTAAGTAACCTGTAAGTTTCTAAAACCACTTGAAAAATAGGCAAGTCCCTACCAAGGGAGCCTTCGGAGCCTTCAAATCAAATAAGTGCTAAAAAATGGTAAGTCTCCACAAGAGGGCCTACCTAGCAGAAATTTCGAAAAAGTGCTTAGGGGTGGCAAGTCTCTGAAAAAAGGAGACTACTTGGCCGAAAAGAGCCAAAGGTAGTGAGTCTCTACAAAGGGAGCCTACTTGGCCAAGTTGGTGAAAAATAATGCCTATAAAGGTGACACTCTAAAAAGAGAACCTTCTAAACAACGAACTACTATTCAAATTTCGGCAACAAGTAAGTTAAAAAATGAAGAGTTGGGATAATATTGTAGGCTAATATATCCCGAAACACTCGGAAGAGGTTGGGACCCACCCGAAGGACAAACAAGCTAACACCGACCCCTCTGGGGTCAGCCAACACCCTTGTCGCCCCCTGATGGTCTGCCACGTCTTTGCCGACCCCCCAAGGGTCTGCCAACACTCTTCCCGACCCCCCAATGGTCGCTCGCAACCATTGCCGACCCCCCGGGGGTCGGTCGCACCATTGACGACCCCCCGGGGGTCAGCCAACACCCTTGCCGACCCCCTGGGGGTTGACCGCGCCATTGCTGACCCCCTAGAGGTCGGCCTCGCCATTTCCAACCCCCCGGGGGTCGGCCTCGCCATCGCCGACCCCCCAAGGGTCGGCCAAATGGAGGCCATAACCCCAGGGGGTCGGCAAAGTCCATTTTCGATCCCTTAGGGGTCGGCCTTGCCATTTCCGATCCCCTAGTAGTCGACCAAATGGAGGCCACAGCCCCCAGGGGTCGGCCAAGTCTATTTTTAACCCATTGGGGGTCTGCCAAGCAACTCTGACTCCTCTAGAGGTCGGCCAAGAAAGGCCAGAACCCCCCCCCCCCTTGGGTCGGCCCTTGCAGCCTCACTCTTCTTAGGTCCAGCAACGAGTAGGTCAATCCGAGGGAATTGGCCGTGGAGGTCAGGACTCTCCGAAGAGTCGACCAACTCCAAGTAATGTTTGAAGACGCTGCACCCCATGGCATCGCCCGTTACAACGAGTAGGTCTATCCAAGTGGATGGGCCGTGGAGGTCAGGACTCTCAAAAGAGTCGACCAAGTCCAAGTAATGTTTTGAGGTGCTGCACTTCGTGGCGTCGCTCATTACAATGAGTAGGTCCATCCGAGTGGATGGGCCGTAGAGGTCAGGACTCTTCGAAGAGTCGACCGGGTCCAAGTAACGTATGGAGGTGCTGCACCCTGCGGCGTTGCCCGTTACAACGAGTGTGTCAGCCCCATTGGGTCGATCGTGGAGGTCAGGACTCTTCGAAGAGTAGACCGAGTCTAGAATCAAGACGGTTACACCTCCAAAGGGTAACGACCATGAGTTACGCCGGTATTCATACCCGGCTTAATGGCGGACGTTTCTAACGGTCGGTCATTATATCGTCATAAGTGAGCTGCAGCGATTACGGGACCGGTTGCTATAAAAATCAAGTCATTTCTCCCTTTCAATGGATGGAATCCTAAGCTAAGTACCCTTAAGCCATTCTTAGTATTCTAAATTACTCTCCTTAATTCCATTTCTGACTTAGGCATCGGAGGCCCTGTGGCTCACACCATACCGGTGTGTCCTAATTTTTATTTTTTTACAGGTCTTTTCGTCCCCAGTTTATACAAATTCACTGTGGATATCCGTTGACCATTTTTCGGCATCAACAATATATATATATATATATATATATATATATATATATATATTCATGGATGCAAGGTTCTAATTTTTCATATTGTCTTATTCCATTTTGGATTTTAGTTCAAATTTTATTAGTCATAGATGTGAATGCTTTGATTCGTTGATGGAGGCAGCTATAGTTTTTCGATTGGGAAAATGATGTTTTAAATCTGTCGAATTTCCCATGTTCTAAAACTATTGAGGATATTCGAGATGTTTGGTTAGAAAGGTTCTTGAGACCAAACTGATTAATTCTCATTGTGTAATGTCATTCACAATGTTTGGCGAGTCTTATTTGACATTACGATTGATTGTATGGTTGAAAATACTTCTGTTTTGTTTTTGGTCAATTGTGGAAAAGAAAAGGATTTTGGCCCACGGGCTATGGTTTTTTGATGGGGGCGTTGTTGGTTCTCCAAGTTTCAAATCCAGTTGTTCCTCTCGAGGCTATGGTTTTCAATTATGTGGAGTTTTTGGTACAATTGTATAATCTGTTCTTATTGTGTTAGGAAATAAACTTGGCTTTACTATTGATGTGAATTCAGAGGTAGTCGATATTTCTTGGGGCCGTTTTGCAAGGGTGTAGGTTAGTATTGATATCTCTAAACCATTGAAAAGAGGAAATTTAGCAAAGGCAGAAGATGAAGGTGATGAATTCTTTATCCTGTGCCGGTTTGAAAAGCTCCCCAAGTTCTATTTTGGTTGTGGTGTGGTGGGTGATTGAAAGAATGAGTGCATCCTTGAATTAGATGAGGGAATTTCGATTCAGGAGGAGAATGCCTTTGGCCCGTGGCTAAGAGTAACCGAACTTCGTAAGTTTGCTGGGAATTAGGAGGAATTTTGTTGTTATAAGGGGCGTTGACTATGTAAGTTAACAATAATTCTAATGTGCAGAATACTAGAAGTAAGTTAGAAAAGATGATGATTAAAGAGGAAATATTTTAGAGGCAACGATCTGGTTAAAGTGGAGGGATATAAATTCAAAATGGTTTCATGATTGTGCTTCTCAGCGTTGTCGAATGAAGTTTTTAGATAAACTTCAACGATCAGATGGCAGCTGGACTTCTCAAGCGAGAACGTGGTTGAGTTGAAGGTTTGTTCTATTTTAAAATTTTATTTACCTTTAATGCAGTATTTATAGATTTTAAATTTTTTCGATGAGGTTAATCATACATTCTCGGTGAAGAAGAGAAGTTTAATGTCAGATCCCTTTACTGCTTCTAATATTTTTTAGGCTCTGAATCATATGGGTTCATCGGAGGCTCCTGGTATTAACAGATATACCACATTATTTTATAAAAACTACTAGACGATTATTTGTGCAAATGTGACTAATTTCTGCTTGGGTGTTCTTAACAATGGGATGACAGTGTTATTACTTTAATTTCTAAATGCCGAGAAGCATGTGCTATGAGGGATTTTAAACCTATTAGTCTATGTAACGTGATTTACTAGCTGATTTCTAAGGAAATTTCGAATAGACTAAACGTGTTGTTAAAAAATATTATTTCTCTTTATCATAATGATTTCTTGCATGTGCAAAATGTTTTAGATAATGCGCTTATGGAGTTTGAATGTCTAAATTTGATGAAAGGTAAGACAAGCTAACCCTTAAACTAGTCAAGAGTAAGGCTTATGATAGGGTTGAATGGAGCTATATCGATCAATCCATGCATGCCCTTGGCTTTGAGTATGCTTTTGTTTTTCTAATTATGAGATGTGTATGTTCAGTTACGTATTCGTGTAACATTGGCAAGAAATTAACTACGAACAATTGGCAGCTTATTTTAGTCATAACATTTGTGCCTTAATAGTCGAACATGTCCTGAGTAGGTTGTATGTTCAGTAGGTTAAAAATCATTTGAAGTATTTGGGAATTCTAGTTTCTTTGCCTGTATCGAAAAAGCCAACCTTTAAATTTATAAAGGATAAATTGTGGAAAGCTTTGTTTAAGTGGAAACATAAAAATTTCTCGACCGACGGGAAAGAAATTTTAATTAAAGTAATGTGCTCAAGGCTATGCCTGTTATTCTATGAGTTATTTCAAATTATCGAAATCTCTTATAGTTGATTGTCATCATATCTTGGCTAAAATTTGGTGGGGAGACTCTAAGGTTAAGAAGCGCATTCAGTGGGTGACTTGGAAGAGAGCTTGTATGCCTAAAAATAAATGGGGTCTTGGTTTTCGAGACTTGAAATTATTTAATCAAGCTATACTGGCTAAATATGGGTGGAGGTTTCTAACTAAACCTGATTCTTTATTGGCTCGAGTTTTTCAAGTAAAATATTGTTATTCTTGCTCATTTCTGGATGTTAAATCTCCATCTAATGGTTCATTTACTTGGAAGAGTATTCTGTGGGGTTGGAAGCTTCTTGCTAAAGGAGTTCGTTGGAGAATTAGGAATGATCAATCTATTCATATCTCTTTTAGTAATTGACCTCCACGGTCTCCTTTGTTAAAGCCATTACTAGGGATGGTATTGATCCAAGTATGTATATGAATTCGCTTATTTAGCTGAATGGGAGTTGGGACGTGGAAAAGATAAGGAATATGTTTTGTAATGAAGACGTGGCAAAATTTGTAAAGCTGCCAAGGCCTCACAATTTAATAGAGGATTCAATTTTGTGGCATTATGATAAAGATAGTCATTTCAATGTAAAGTCAGCACATTGGCTTGCAATTCAAGGTAAGGGTTATCTTTCCACTTCAAACGATAATATCTTACTACGATGGTGGAAAGCTGTATGAAGCACTAATGTAACAAGTAAGGTACACGTCTTTACTTAGCGAGCTTTTATAATTTTATTACAACTAACTTTAATCTTGTGAAAAGAAAAGTTGATTGTAGCTCGATATGTCTCTGTTGTCATAAGAAAATTGAATTAACAATCCACGCTCTTTGGAGATGCAAGTGGGTTAGAGATAAATGGCGGGCATCCCCACTTGGAGGAATTGGTTTCCCTGATTCATTGTTGGAAATTCATGATTTCTTTTTATGGTTTTCTAAAAAGCTCGATGGTACTTAATTGAAGGAATTTTTTATAATGTGTTGGAAAATTTGTGACTTAGTTTAATTATTCTGGTGGTGGTATGTCTAAAGAAAAGATGAGTAGTTTTTGGAATTTTTGTGATCAGTTTTGCAGGAATTGAGATTTGTGCATGTTACATTGATTGGCATTAGACAGCCGGCCCTGCAAAGAATTAATTCACCAGTGGTGTGGTTTCCTCTAAGGGGTGATGACAACGTTAAATTAATATAGATGCTATTGTGTTTATGCATTGAGATAGGAGTAGAGCGGCAGGGTGGCTAAAAATTATATGGGGAAGTAATGTTTTCCTTTTGCAGACCAATACAAGGGGTCCTTGATGCTGAAGTGGTGGAAGCTTTAGTGATGTGAGAGGGTTTGGAGATGGTGATGGATCTTGGTTTCAATACGGTGAGGTGGAGATGGATAATCAATGTCCGGCTCGACTTCTTTCTTCCAGATCTACAATAAAAAAAATATTTATGACTGGTTATAGATGATTGCTTGCAAGTCCTTGATAGGATGTTATTCGTGTGTTTCTCTTGGTATGATAGGCCCGCGAATAAGCTTGAACATTCATTATCTCGCTTAGCAGTTATGGGTGGAGTAAATTTGTATTGCATGGAAGATGTTCCCAATAAGGTTCAGAGTATTTATAGTCAAAAGACCCATGATGTACCTCTAGAAGTGGGTGGTCTAAATTTGCATTCTATGTAATTTTTTTGTTTCTGTCAAATAAATAAATAAATAAAGACTTCATAATCGCTTTCAAATTACAACTTTTTATTTAATATTGCATCGAGATTGTTTCAAAGGGGCAACTAAGCCGTTGAGGAGTGTGACGTTTTGGCATCCTTCTTCAAGTGTCTCGGGTTCAAACTGTTGAGAATGCTTAAATAGAAAACTCTTGAAGTATCTTAGGTTATGGCCTTTGGACGTGGTATTGAACTTTTGATACAGTGAGGCTCATATGCAAACATAGAAGGGTTGTAACTGTGCTTGGCTCGGGGACTAGTTTTAATTGGTGTCGGTAAACTAAAAAAAAAATGTTACATCGAGATTAAAATTAGAATTTAGAATCATCTGTAACCTTGTGATTTATTTAAACTTTTGAATTTCTTCTTATCAATTGCTAATATAACATTAAACATGAAAATTTAAAGCACATTATAACTAACAGTACAACTAGTCAAAAAATATTAGTTAGTTTAAGCTAACATTCAATGACTTTTTTGTGATTGTTTAATCGAATAAAGCATGGTCGTAGCTATAATAGTTTGAGAACAATAACAATAATGAAGAGGAAGAAGAGAAATAATGACACACAATGATTTAACGTGAAAAACTCCTAAACAAATTAGGGTAAAAACCACAGGCAAGAATAGAAGAACTTCACTATAAAAGTAGAAGTTACAAACTTTCTCTCTTACAAAATAGCAACACGCTTTCATAATGAGAAACTCTCTCTACTTTTCTCTCACACGCTTACTCACTTAGATGTGGGATGTCTTGGAAGATTTTGGGGTGGTTTGCCAACAATGGGTAACCATCTATTTATAGCACTTCCAAACTTGGGCTCCAAGTATAATCATGCAGTCATAAATTAGCCACATCTTGCCTTGGTAATAAAAACAATCATGTAGTCACAATTTTGCCACAATTTCACTTTGGACCAAATGCATACTCTAGATAATTCTAGACCAATCTTAGTCAAAGAGTGTTCTATAATTCTCTATACCATTCTTTCATAAATGTATATGATCTAGAATCTTCTTTGGTCATCTAGGATAAAGGTGAATGATTTGTAATTCTCCAATATTATTTAACATTCTCCAACTTGGAGATTTGATTGATAATCAATCAATCTCCACACCATTATTTCTTCCTTGCCATCTTTATGTTGCTTATGTTCATGCCAGGTCATTCAAGGATCGATACCAGTTGAACTTGTCAGTATATCCTCTAGCAATAAAGTTTGATCCTTCATCAAAAAGCAACATCTTTTGATCCTTTAGTGTATCTAAGGATTCTTGTAACAACATTCCAATGCTCTTCACCAATAATTTGTCATATATCGACTAACTACTCCCACTTCACGTGAAATTCCTGGTCTAGTACAACTCATGACGAACATTAAATTTTTCACTACCGATGCATACCGTACTTGACACATCTCCATCCTCTCTGCTTCACTACTAGAGCACATACTTGAAGATAACTTAAAAATTAATAGAAAGAGTATGGTAGAAATCGGCTTATAATTTTTACGTTGAAGCTTGATATGGCCTTTTCCAAATGAAATAGTCAAGTCTTTCCATTATTTCTATCTCGATTAATTTGCATCCTCGAAATCTTGCTTTCTGGTCCCAAGTCCTTCATTCCAAACACCCTAGCCAACTAAGCCTTCAACTTTCCAATACGATCTTTGTTAGGACCTGCTACCAACATGTCGTCAACATACAACAACAAGATAATGAATGTCTTTTTCTCGAAACCTCTTAAGTAGGCACAAGGGTCTGCACAAATTTCTTTCCACCATACCTCTTGAAGTATGCACAAGGGCCTGCACAAAGTCCTTTCCACCAAACCTCTTGAAATATACTACAGAAAGTTTCTTTCACCAAACCTCTTAAATACGCACTAGGGTCTGCAGAAAGTCTCTTTCACCAAACCTCTTGAAATATGCACAAGGGTCTGCACAATGTCTATTGTAACCACAGCTCATAATGAAGAAAAATCTATTATAACATCTCAGCTTCTATTAAGAATGTATAGACATTCGTTCAACCGGCAAACCCAGTTCCCTATTCTGGTTGGAGCATACTATTTCTTCTTCAAGAACCCTGCTGATGATAACATTATGGGTAGTGGGATCCCACAGGTAATACCCCTTTCACATCATCAGCATACCCTAGGAACAACATCTTCTGGATTTTGGATCCACTTTTGTACTTTCTTGGGTATTGTACATCACGTACACTAGACTTCTAAATACATGGAGGTTTGAACAATCAACAGGTTTTCCACAGTTCATTTGCATTGATTTCTTTCACTCAATTTTAGCATGGTTCACTACACAACAAACGATATAGATTACTTTTGCTCAGAACAATTTATCTAAGCCAACAGCCCCTAACGTCACTCTTTTCTCTCTAACAAGTTTTTGTCCAACCGTTATGTCACTTCATTTTGAGTAGTATAAATAGTAGTGACCTGCCTTTTACCACCTTGTTGATTATATAACTAAGCAAACATATTTCTTATATATCCTCCTCCATTATTTATCCACAAATACTTGATCTTTTCTCCCGGTTGAAGTCAACTAAAGCTTTATTCTTTGAAGATACAACACACATCTACCTTCTTCTTGATGTAATACACCAAACACCTCTTGGAGTGATCCCTATAAATAGCACAAAGTTCTTTCCATGCACCAGAATGAACCAATTCTAGAATATCCTTACTTCTAGGATTCGATGTGTTGAACTTTAATCAATATTACTTGTAGCACAATGCTCACACAAAGGTAGTTACATCTTAGTTAGCCCTACGAGTAGATTTTGCCTTTATTTATTTCTTGCACTGATATGTGCCCAAGTTTCTAATGCCACATATTTGAAACCTTTTACTTGGACTACGTCTCTCCCACCCAACATGTACAAGTTTCTATCATAATTTTCTCCCACCATAAGTATTAGCGCTTCTTGAATCGATTTCATGATTCATTTTTCAACAACAACTTTGCCATCAAGGTTTTGAAGTTGACCTACAAGAGCAAGTTCTTATTCAGGTCTTCTATCTGCCACACTTGTTGGACTGTACACCGACATTATCATGGAACTTTAACTTCATAATTACAGTACGGACAATCTATGGGGCATGATCATTACAGGTGAACACAGATCCTCATAAGACAGGTTCATAATGATGTAACCATTCTCGTCAAGAGGACATGTGATAACCAGCTTCTGAATCTACGAACCATACATCAGTCGAACTTTTTCTGCCTTCAATAGTTGTCCTTGCCTCACACAATAAACTATCACCTTAATCATATGTCTCTTCTTCCCACAATGGTGGCACTTTACTTGTCCCTTTCTTGATTTTTGCTCCTATTGAAGATGACAAGTTAATCATACTTATCAGGAAGACTTTGAAGTAGAATTTCACCACTTTTAGCCGGCTCTATCATTGAAATAGTTTCTATCATCTGAACATAATACTTCATTTCAAGGAAAATCTGGTTGTGAAGTGACTTGATCTCTTACAATTTTTTGAGTTGATCCCAAATATTCTTTACCTTGTTCTTCTCCTTTATGCTTGACAACACTCTATCTGCTTGTGCCAAATGAAGATTTGTCATAGCATTCTCGTTTATCTCGTTCCACTTATCATCTGTGATGTCCACCAGCCTTCCAATGATCTTTGCTTAAGATAGCCTTCATATTCATCTTCCACCATGAGCAATTCTTCACGTTAAACTTCTCAATCTCGAGTCTTGCCATCATTGCTTATACCATGAACTATAAACAATCCTTTTACCTTTCGAACCAGGCTCTGCTATCACTTGTTGTGATTGTTTAATTGAACTAGCTATAATAGATTGAGAACAATAACAATAATGAAGAGGAAGAAGAGAAAAAATGACACACATTGATTTAACATGGAAAACTCCTAAACAAATTAGGATAAAAACCACGGGCAAAGATAGAAGAAATTCACTATAAAAATAAAAGTTACAAACTTTCTCTCTTACAAAGTAGTAACACTCTCTCATAAGGAGAAATTCTCTCTATTTTTATCTCACACCCTTGCCCACTTAAATGTGAGATGTCTTGGGAGATTTTAGGATGGTTTGCCAACAATGGGTAATCACTTATTTATAACACTTCCAAACTTCGGCTCCAAGTAGAATTATGTGGCCATAAATTAGCCACATCTTGCCTCGGTAATAAAGACAATCATGTGGTCACAATTTTTCTACAATTGCACTTTGGACCTAGTGTATGCTCTACATCAATCTTAGACAAAAAGTGTTCTAGAATTCTCTTGTAACAACCCGACCCAACACGGAGTTAAATCTGGGGCCTTAACCTCTTATGCATGATTTAAACAGTAATATAACTCATAGAGACATGTTGAAAGAACATATGCATTTATTAAAATAACTTAAAAACGTAAAAATGTTTAGGGGTACCCAGAAAACAATAAAACATTAAATAAACCTATACTAACATGTCTCCAAATTAAGGTTCATGCTTTAAACAGGAAATCAAAATATCAAATTTTAAAGTAAAAACTTTCTAAACTCTAATGCAGCTTGCTCATGGTCAGACCAACTTTAGCTCAGTCATCCTGGTTCACCAGCGAATACCTAGAAGGATTTCACAATGAAAAGAGTGAGTTCGCAAAAACTCAATAAGGGTCCTAGCATGGGATCTAACAAGAACATATATATAATCAGAGTAACACGATTACACAAATATCTAAAACTTCATCTTTAGCTCAAACTTAATCTTTAAATCATTCATAAACTTTATCTCGAAACTCAAATCTTTATCTTTAAACTTGGTAACCTATACTAGTGTGAGAGCACCTTGGCTAGCCGAAACAATCTGGTTGCCGCCAGACTTCGAACACTCGCGCGAAAGGGTAGATCACGGACCCTCCGCAGTGGGATATCTCCCGACTCACACTCTTAGCACGTCACGTGGGAAAAGTCAAGCGAACTCTGGGTAGGTACGACTAATCGGGTGGCCCTTCGATCTCTAACACTACCGCGAAGTAGGAATATCTTCCTCAATGCCCGACACCTAAACTATTTCCCTCTCTGAGTCTAACGATCAAGACATGTCTGACCTAACCATAACTCGTGCTCTAAAAACTCTTGTCCCCTATAGGACCTTTAACTTGGTTAATCTTAACGATTCCCTTTGGAACACTTATGCTTGGCTATTCAATCTTCGTTCCCTTTAGAACAGTTAACCTCGGTTATCCACATATGGTTCCTTTTGAAACCCTCTCTAAATAACAATACTTGGTCAACAGTCTCGACCTGTTTTAGGACAAACAACAAAACCTAACACATTAAACTCACAACTCAACATATTGGAACTATCTAGGTAATAAGAATAAGAGGCATTTAATACGAAGACACGAACTATAACATATTAGGCATCCTAAATCTCAGGAATCAATCATAAACATAACATAAAAATCTCAGAACTAAACATGCTGAAAACTAACTCGGTTAAACACAAAAAGCAATATAGAACGTAAAATAGACTCTCGAGTTCAATATTCAATGCAAACAAGTAATTCAGTGTAAAACCAATTATTAATATGCTCAATCAAGATTATCGACAATGAACCTATACTGGGGAAATTACAACCTGTTACCTTGGCCGAAAACCGCTTGAAACTACTTTTGGAACTCAAATTTAGGGTTCTCAAAAGAATCTCCACCTAAAAGTGACCATACACGACAAGTTGGTGACAATTAGGTCTTACAAACCCCCAAAAAACGGACTCGGGACACAAAATTTACCTTAGGGGTGAAGTCGGAAATTTTCTGGTCATCGGAGATGGCAGCGACGGTAGAAGGCGACGACGCGTGGAGAACAGGTTCGCACGCGTCCAGCGTAGGCTCGGAGTGCGCGGCTTGGTTAGTGAGTCACGCACGTGCGCTGATTAGCTCACTACTAGGTTCGGAGCACACGCCAGGTTCGGGGCTGGCGTGGACCAATCCGAAGCTAAAGGGAAGAATGGCTCTGATTGGTTGGCGAAACGACATGCGGTGATTGGTGCAAACAGAAGGGACTTGTGATTATTGGACACGAAAACGAGTTTTAATTGGGTGTTAGAGGCGGCGCTGACGCAAGACTGCGTGGCCTAATCAGCGACTCCCTCTCCCTCGACTGCTGGAACAAACCCGACGGCGACAGTTGGCTTCACGGGACTGGCTGCACAGAATCTGACGATTGTCGGCTCTGAAATCTATGACGATGTAATGATTGGGCACTGAAACAGAGGGGCGGCTGGACTAAAGTTTTAGGGGATTTTCTTGATTTCCATGAAGACGGGGCAATCGTGACCTAATGATGGATATTTATAGCATTTTTGTCTTTTTTCCTATTTTGTCTTTTGGCCAATTTTGTCATTTTCTCTATTTTGTCTTTTAGCCATGAAATTATTAAATTGCCTCTAATTCACTTAAATTGCAATTTCACCTAATTTCTTTGAAAAGACCTTTTTTCCCTTAATCCTTAAGTCCAATAAACTTTTTTTTGAAGGACAATTTCATCCAATTAGTCCTTGAATTTTTCCGGCTAAATAAAAACATAATTATCTTTAAATTAATCGAAATTTTGGGTCGTTACATCTTTATCAATCTTGCACAAATGTGTATGATCTAGAATCTTCTTTAGTCATCTAGGATAAAGATGAATGATCTAGAATTCTACAATATTATTTAACATTTCTATTATGAGTGTTGAACCTGAAACTAACGCAACCAAAATTTAATACTTAAACGTCCAAGGTTGGACAAAATGATGAATTCACCAACTTGAAATTTTGGATAGGTCTAAAAAGAATTTCCTTAAACTCAACCTGATGTCCACCTACTTTCTATGTAACGAAAAACAAAGGTGTAACAACCCGAGTTTTTGGAGCAAACTCATAAAGAATGTTGTACTCTTTTATTAACTTTAAATTAATTACGCCTATCGCCGTTTAATTTTGGTGGAATTCTATGAATTTATCTATTAAGTTATTAAGGTTCTTAATTAAATTTTTTTTTTTTTAAGAATTGAACTAATAGGAGTTTTGAATGAGAGTATGGATTTAAATTCAAAGCTAAAAAAATCGATTTAATTCCTATAAATTTTCGGTTTGTTACAAGGTGTGAAGTGAGTGGCTCAACATACCACTCTTTGTAGAGTATAGGGGGCCATAGTCTTTGGTGGCTAAACTTACAATTATGTGCATATTATATACATGGGTCATAGTCTTTTCGTGTAGATTTATTCTTATGATAACTACAGTATATGTTCCCTTGTAACTAACGTATGTTTTCTTTCTTAATGTTGTGTTTCGTCTCCTGTGCTGGAAACCACCTTTATTTTTTATTCTTTTTATTTTTTAATCTCCAAAACGTTGAATGCAATAAAATAGAGAGAGTTAAGCTGGTAAAGTTGTAAGGATTATTGTTATTATTAAAATTCAAAATAGAAAGGTTGCCGTAAATATATGATTATTTGGATATCTTTTTTAATAATTAAAATAAAAAATGGTTTTAAGTATTTTGGATTAATATTATTTCTATCGCTATCCTAATTTTTAATTTAGACATTGGTTACAAAAAAAAAATAGCATTTTCCAAATATATTTGGGAAAAGTAGTTGTTCTCTATTATTTCGCTTAAATTAAATTATACCGAATGTTATATTTATTGCTAGTAAAATCTGGGGCCCAAACATCGATTAGAGAGTCAAAAATAATCATACCGGCTAAACCCGACGAGTAAAACGCCCCTTTAGGGCCTGTTTGGTGGGCCGTTTTGGGTCAAGAAGGAAAATTACCCGGCGTTTGGACCGTCGGGTTATTTAAAGTTGCGAACCCAGCGCGTGAATATGGCCGGGTTACTCGCGGTGTTGTCCCCCATTTACTCGCGGTGTTCACGCGCTTCACTTACCCCAACAGCTGTCGTTCCAAATTCATTGTGTGTGAGTTTTTTTCCTTCTCTCTATCGTTTTCTCTATGGAATCTCTGTTGTTTTTTATGTTTCCATGGATTTGTGTAACTTTTTTGGTATTTTCACGAACTCTCTTCTTCTCTATTACGTTTTCCTTACTGTTTGGATGTTGTTGTTCGATTTCGCGACTGTTTCGATGGATTTGTGTTGGGTTTTTTTTTTTCGTTTCTTCCTTCTGCTTTGTTCTTCGTTCGTTTCCATTGCTCGATCTGGTTTATGTCTCTGTTTTCGCTTGATTTCGTTCATGCATGTCCAGATCTATGAGTTTGTTTTTTGAGCTAGGTTTTCTGGTTTTTAAATTCTTATTTGAGTTTTAGGATTCGATTTCTTGCTGGTTCATCTGTTGCTCGATTTTGTGGATGCATGTCCAGATCTATATTTTTGTTCAATTTCGCCACTGTTTCGACGGATTTATGTTGGGTTTTTTTTTTCTTTTCTTCCTTCTGCTTTGTTCTTCGTTCGTTTCCATTGCTGGATCTGGTTTAAGTCTCTGTTTTCGCTCGATTTCGTTCATGCATGTCACTATTTATGGGTTTCTTACGTTTTTTGATCGAGGTTTGGTGGTTTTTAATTTCTTATTTATGTTTTAGTGTTCGATTTCTCGCTGGTTCATATGTTATTTGGATTTGCATGTTCATAACTGCTGTTTTTTTTTTGTTCT
>JBBMEG010064038.1:3603-14198 GCA_037832605.1 Cyclanthera cordifolia
ACTCATTACATGTAAGTTGAGGTAAGGGAGGAAGAAGACAATATTTTTTTCCTCCAAATTTAATTCTAAGTCTGTATTTTTTTTTTTTTTTTGTTCATTTTCATCTTTGCTATTTTGTTAATCTTCATTTAAATTTTGTTTATCTTTGATGGGCAATTAGCATGTTTTTAAATTATAATTTTGACCCATTATACTATTTAATTGACTAATGGACTCATTGTTTATTTCATTGCAAATTGCATGTTGGCATATTACTTAGATATTTCTCTTCAACCAAAACACATGTTAGTTTAATATTATCAATTTTGTCATAATTGTATGTTTATCAAATTGAATCATGATATGTTTTTTATTTGAATTTCAATTCATAATATGTCATTAAATTTATGATTGATTCATAATCTTTGTTTAATTTCAATTGATTGAATGTTAAACATAAAATGTTGTTTAATTAAATACTTAATAACGATTTTTAATTGACAAAGTTTCTTCACTTCTTTTTATAAAAAATGATATTTTATTTTTCATTTTCATTTGTGAAGCTTTTAACTAAGCAATTAATGAATCTTAAATAAATTTGGTCAAATATGATTATGTTTTGACTGTTCTGTAAAAGCTGAGGTTTTTAAGTATTTCGCAGACAACTCACCTACTTCTAAATTAAATTAGTTCAATTTTTATTTGACTTCATAAAATATTTTTTAATTCTAAATTAAATTTATGAAATAAGAACCTTTCAATTTTTCTCAATTTTTTATTTATTTATAAATTGAAATGTTTTAAAATAAAAACCCTCAAATATTTCTCATTTTTTTTTATAAAATAGAATTTTGACATAAGCACCCTCCAATTTTTCTCAATTTCGTATTTATAAATTGAAATTCGTAAATAAAAACTCTTCGTTTTTTTCTCAATTTTTTGTTATCAAAAGTAGATTTTTGAAATAAGAACCATCTTTCCCAATTTATTATTTAAATTAGATTCGTGAAGTAAGGATCATCCAATTTTTTTCAATTTATTATTTTTAAATTGGATTTTTGAATCAAGAACCTCTATTTTTTTTTTCTCAATTTATTGGTTCAAAAATGGAATTCTAAAATAAGAACTCTACAAATTTTCTTAATTTATTGTTTTTAAAATTAGATATATGAAATAGGAATTCTCAAAATTTTCCCAAATTTTTATTTATAAATTGGATTTCTAAAGTAAAAACTCTTAAATTTTTCTCAATTTATTATTTTTAAAATTGAATTTATGAAATAAGAACCCTCATTTTTTTTTTTTAATTTACTGTTTTCAAAATTAGATTTTTTAAATAAGAACTCTCCAATTTTTTTCAATTTGTTGTTTTCAAAATTGGATTATGAAATAAGAACCCTCAAATTTTCTCAAGTTATTATTTTCAAATTGAATTCTTGAAATAAAGACCTTCCATTTTTTCTCGATTTGTTTTTTTGTTAACGAATTTATGAAATAAGAACTCTTAGTTTTAAACCCCTGAATTCAAAGTTTAAAATTTGTTTTAATGAAATTCTAATTTGAAGTTAAAGTAGTGTTTTCTTTTAGGGTTTCATTTGGAACTCCTGAAATACAGAAAATCTCCAAAATTATTTCATTTCAAAAAAAATAAAAAAATTTTTATGAGAGATCAGTAGTGTTTATGTGTAAGATTACAATTTAAGACATATATGAAATTTTCCCAAAAACAATTAACTACGGATCATAGGTTATTGTATATTTCTTAATGATCTTGAGTGAGGAATTTATTTTGAAAGTCAAAGTAAATTCCAAGAATTTTCCTATGTTCAGTCCATAAATGCAAATTGATATTATTGTGACATTCAAAAGTAAAATTCAAAAATATTTATTATTTATTTATTTTTAAATGAAAATAATAGGATAATTTTAAAATAAAATGTGGTAACCGTTTTACAAAAACAGGTGTTGTAGGGGTGCTAACACCTTTCCTACACTTGATCAACTCCCGAACCTTAAATCTTGGTTTGTAGACTATTTTTATGGGGGACCAATCACACCCGCAAGATGATTGGTGACATCTCTAAACCTCTCATCTCGAAAGAGACCTTTAGGGACAGATGTCTGCCTTTCCATGTCGCGATCACGTTGCGACAATGTTGGCTGGGGAGATTGAATTGAAGGACTTGAGACCAGCAAACAAGATTATAGGGATGCAATTTCACCAAGACAGAAATAATAGAAAGGCTTAGCTATATTAGAAAAACTATTTGAGAAAGGTCTTATGATGCTTCAACATGGAAGACTGTAAGCTAATCTATACCCTTCTTTCTATTCATTTAAAGTTATTCTCATGTATGTGCACTAGCCATGAAGAAGAGAGAATGAAGATGTCTCGAGAACCATATGGATCAGTAGTGAGAAGTTTAATATTCACCACGATTTGTACTAGACCAGATATTATTGCACATGCACTAGGAATAGTTAGTCGTATATTGCGAATCCCTGACCGAAAGCACTGGAATACTGCTAAAATGATGCTTATATACATTAAAGGATCAATAGATATTACATTGGGTTATGAACGATCAAAATTTATTATCAGAGAATATGCTGACTTAGATTATGTAAGCGATCTTGATAAAAACAAATCCGCCACTGGGTATGTGTGGGATTTCAAAATTGCAATAAGTTGTGGCTACATCAACAATAGAAGTAGAGTATGTTGGAGCCACATAAGCTAATAAAGAAGCGGTATAGTGAACTCGAGCATGAGCAGAAGAATATTTCTTTATTTTGTGACAGTCCGAGTGCCTTGTATCTAGCAAGGAACCACTATGTTCGGAGAAAGTTAATGAAGAAATAGTGTCATTGCAAAAAATTCATATAAAATAAAACCTAGCAAACTATTTGACCAACATAGTCAATGTTGACAAGGTCAAATGGTGTCGATCCTGGAATGTCATAGCTGAAACATGAGCATTATAGAGATGGAAAAGAAGAGATAACAATGTGAAGATTGATTGATGATTAATAAAATCTACAAGTGAGGGATTGTAAAATATAAAAAAGCAAGGAAGGTTCTTGACCTTACTACACTTAGATGGCCCCAAGAAAAATCTAGATATTTTTTTTATTAAGAAAGATCTAGATATGATTTTTGGCATAGGCTAAAATATCTTGGAACACTCGGGCAACGCCAAGTCCCTTAGAGGGTCGGCCAAAGGATGCCGAGAGTCCCCGAGGGACGGTCAAAAGGTACCGAAAGAATCCAGGAGTCGGCCAAAGGATGCAGAGAGTCCACGAAGGTTGGCAAAAGGGTGCCAGAAGACCACGAGGGTCGACCGAAGAATGCCGAGGGTCCCCGAAGGTCGGCCAAAGGGTGCTAAAAAATCTCGGGGGTCGGCCAAGGGAGGCGACAACCCCTAAAGGGTCGGCCAAGCCCATGCCGACCCCCTAGACATCGGCCAAGCCCATGCCGACCTCTAAGGGGTCTGCCAAAGAGTGTCGGAAGACCCCGGGGTCGGCTAAAAGAGGCAAGAACCCCAACAGGTCGAACAAGCCCATGCCCACCCTTCGAGAGTCGTCGGCCAAGTCCATCCCAACCCTCCGGGGGTCGGCTAAACTACCCCAATTTCTCTCGAGGGTCGACCAAGAAAAGCCTTGACCCCTGAGGGTTGGCTAAAATAGGTTAGCACCCTCATGGGTCGGCTAAAGTCGGTCAAGACCCTCAGAGGTTCAGCCAAGGAAGGCCTCGCTAGGGGTCGGCTCTTGAAGCCTCAACCCTCTCGGGGTTGGCAAAAGAAAGCGAACACCCCCTAAGGGGGGAAAGCCGTAGAGGTCAGGGGTCCCCTAAGAGTCGGCCGAGTCCAAGTGACAACTGGATCCAAGGATAACAACCAGGAGTTACATTGAAGGTGAACACCCCCTAAGGGGGGCAAGAGTCTAAAGCTGATCCCTAAGGGGACGGTGGAATGTGAACACCTCCCTAAAGACGGGAAAGCCGTGGAGGTAAGGGCTCCTTTAAAAGCCGACTGAGTCCAAGTAATGTCCTAGGTCGTTTCACCTCTAAGGGTAACTTCCTAGAGTTACACTAAGAAGGCTCACACCTTTAAGGGGTCGGTTGTGAAGGTGGGGACCTACAAAGGTTAGCCAAGTCCAAGTAACCCCGAGACAAGACCGTTACACCTCTCAAGTGTAACGGTCAGGGGTTACGCCAGTATTCATTCTCGGCTTAATGGCTAACATTACAAACTACTGACCATTAAGTTACAATTAAGTGAGCAGAGCGGTTACAAGTCTGAATGCTATAAAACGCGTCATTCTTCATTTTGAATCCAAGCTGGGTTAAGTTGAAATACACTAATAATCCTTGTAAGCTAATCATAAGCTCTCAAGCTCTCTCTAAACTCTCCTCAAATAAAACATTAACTTAGGCATCAAAGGCCATGTGGCTCACACCACACCGGTGTGACTAATTTTCGTTGTTTTGCAGGTAAATTTGTCCTTGGTAAACAAATTGTAATGTTAATCCTAGTTGACCATTTTTTGGCATCAATAGTTGGCACCATCTGTGGGGATGATTTCGTGTTCTACTCGAAAAGAAAGACTCTTTCGCTTTTCTTTCAAGATGATGAACAACCCAAGTCACAACAACCATGCCATTGATGGAGAGTCAAACGACGAGCACGTTACAAGAAGAGTTGTTGCCAAGAGACAGGAGCAAGTTGATCCAAGGTTCACATCCTTGGAAGAACACGTGCAAGAAATGGTGGAGAACCTAGGTTGGTTTATGGAGTTACTCGAACAACTCCGTCCAACCCAGGCTGCCATCGTAGAGCACCAACAAGCATCACAAAAGGTGGTAGTAAATCCACCTGTAAGGGAGCAAACCGCGACGGAAAGATCTACACCCTTAAGCGGGACCCTACGAGAAGGAAAGCCCCAACGACCGAGGCTCAGAGAGAGGTTCCCTCCCGACATCCAAGACTGATCGATTGTTTTTGGCTGGTGGATAATGATCGAAGAAATGAGCACTCTGTCACCAAGTAACCTCTCAAAAGGGGAGGAAGTCGATCCATATCACACTCAGTTAGGAGCAGCCATCCGCAGAGCAACCTACAAAGAACCTATACTCACCATCTGGAAGTCCTAAGTACCCGTGTAGCAGGATTAGACTTAGGAGTGGACCAAAGAGAGGTAATCAACCAGCACCAGAAAGAAGCATCGCTTGGTGGAGCCAAGGACCAACCTTGGTTAGCTCAGCTTCGCCTCCTCCAAGATCAGTTGAGGATATGAAGAAGGCGTAGGACCAAGACGAACTTGACCTGGAAAATCTAGTCGACCAGGTCGATCCTCTTTCCATTGACAAAATCATGGAGGAGCAGGTCTCCACAAAATTGAAGCTTCCAACCATGAAGGCATAGACATGTCCAAGGATCCTGTGGAGCATTTAGATTCTTATTGAGCATGGATGGAACTCCATGGAGTCCGAGGCGCAATTGTTGAGCATTCTCATTCACACTTACATGACCAGCCTAGAGATGGTTCAAGAAGCTCAAACGGAAATCCATTGTGTCGTTTAGGGAGATGGTCTGAGCTTTTGTCACCCAATTCTTTGGCTGACGAGATCAAAAGAAGCCGTTCACCTATTTACTCACTGTGAGGTGAATGAGACATGAGACCCTACGGGAGTACATAGTGCTCTTCAAAAACGAGGCGCTGCAAGTTGAAGGATACACCAACGATACGGCTCTAACATCAGTCATGACGAGACTGAAAGACGAAAAGTTTCTATCGTTCTTACGAAAAAAACACCACTTACATATGTGGAGTTGCTCACTTGGGCACAAAAATACATGAGTTTTGAAGAGCTGGTGAGTTCCCAAGGGAACACTGAAGAAAGGCATTCATTTCTAGAACGGGAAAAGATAACTACCCAGCGCGAATTCAACTACACGGAAACATGCAAGCGGAAGGAGAGGTATGACCAAAAGAAGGTACCTGACAGTGGGTTTGAAAAGTACACTACTACCATAGTACAAGTCGAGCAGATCCTGATGAAGATCCAAGACAAAGAGATGCTGACACGACCGGAAAAAATCAAGGAAAGAGTTAACAAGAGAAATAATGGAAAATATTGCCTATTTCACAAAGATCACGATCATACAACCTCAGACTGTTACAACGTAAAGAGTCGATAGAGTCCCTTATCCGAAGAGGATACCTAAAAGAGTACGTGGAGAGGCAAAGATTCAGCACCACCTCAAAAGATCTAAACCATCAATTGATCCTAGGAAAGGCTGTCCGAAAGATAGAGCCTGAGGAAAAGTCAATCCTTAGAAATATGCTTGAAATCTCCTTTTAGCGGAGCTGAACTAGGTAAGGAAGAAATTGTAGAAAGAGTAGAGGCTATGCCCTTGCTGAGCGAAGCTCAAGTGGTTAGCGTCGATACCGGCCTAGACCAAGAGCAAAGAGAGAGTCTTATATGTTCTTGAGAAAAAATGCTGACATATTTGCATGGACAGCCGACGAAATATTGCAGGGGGTAGACCCGACAGTTATGGTCCACCGACTCAATGTCAACCGAGACCATAAACCAAATTGGAGGTAACAGTTATAGACGAGAAGTTGGTTCCTAGGTGAGGCTATCACAAAGATAGTACTTGGTGGAAGTCAATCCTCAAGAGTATTTTTAACACCCCTCACAGATAAGATAATTAAGAAAAAAGTCAATTCGAGAAGTACTTTACCCTGAATGACACTCCAACACTGTCTTGCTCAAGAAAAACCTCAAGACCAAGCACGAAAGCTTGGAAGGGTTATGGTCGGAAGAGCCCTTACAAGCACTGTGGGTGCACCGCACCACACCTAGAACATCAAGACCTCCTGCTCTTTTGCATTTGGGGCGGAAGCAGTAACCCTAGTCGAGATGAACATCTCATCCTCGCATATCGAGTCTTTTGACACCTAACAAAATGACTGACTACTGCGGATGATTTGGATCTCCTGGAAGAAAGAAGAGGTCCAACCCACCTAAAGTAACAAACGTTCGACAATTGAGTCACTGGACTGCATTGAAGAGGACCTTACGAGGTCATCAAAGTCGCCTGCCCAGGCACCCACTACCTTGAAGGCATGGACTGAAATAAGATCCTCCATCCTTGACCATGTACATTTGAGAAATATGTTTTCAATAAAATGTAGTCCAATTTTCCAACGAGTGTTAGCAATAAGATTGTCTTATCATTCTTTTAAGAGCTCTCTAAATTTAAGCTATAAGTCTTTTGATTTATAATTCTTTAAAGCTTAAATTGGGGGTAAGAAAGAGTAGAGAATTGATCAACATTTAATTACAAAATTCCAAGTGATAAAAAGCTCTAACATGAGCATACAACACTTGAAGAAAAGTGTTGTGCTTTAGAAAATGAAAATGAGTTCATCAAAAAGCAACAAAGTCATCAAGTGCTACGCTTGCTCAAACTAAACTTACCGAGTCCGGCTCGGACATATTTAGTCCTAGCTGGAGGAGTCAGAACCAAGATGTTATTCTCAAACGTACCTTGAAAGATGCAGGAATCATAAGTAACCTACACTAGATTACTAGGAAGTCTAGATTCGAAGGCTGGCAAAGAAGGGTCAGTAACATTTGCTGCAGTTGTGGCGCAAAGAGACTTAGAGGGAGACAAGAGGGTACCGTGGCTAACCCGTCTTTAATTTGGTCTAGCGCCCAACCAATAGTGTAGCCGCACCAAAGTTGTTCTCTAATGTTATAAAGGAATGAGTGCCTTTCACTAAATTGACTTAGTATGAGGGATCCTTTAGCTTCACTTTAGCAGAAGTCAAACTCTCGACAAAGTCGAGCGATGGTAGATGAGCCTTCTTTGTAAGTACAAGCAACAAGACTTTTGATCGCCTTAGTGAATGTCCGAAAGTCAGCAAATGGAACCTCAGCAACACGCTGAACCTTACGAGCTTGGGCCAAGTCTCACTTAAGTTGATCGATGCTGGAAGACCAAGAGCGCGTATGACGTAAGTCCTCTAGAAGGTGTCGAGAAGTGGAAGCAAGGTGCATAAAGGACTGTCATCTAAAAACTACAAGGATACGGGCAGTCCTCCAAAGTAAGGTCCATCATACCATTGGTGGGAGTCCTAAAAACAAGGAAAAAAAATCCAAACCATTAAAGAAGCATTTATAGCAAGTGTTCTCCGCAAGTTCTGGACTCCAAAGAACACGGTTCAAGTGTTGAGATCCACCTACGTCAGACCTAGACTCGACTATCAAGGCCTTACGCCAAGTCCTCATTTGAGAAGTGGAGGCTAAGGTGGCGCGTACTTCATCCTCGTAGTCAAACGAGGGATCCATGAGAAAATTTCAAAGAATGTGTCTGCGAATAAGCAAAAGTTCGAAAAAACGCTTAAAATGGGCAAGTGCCTGCAAAGAGAGCCTAAGTACCTAATTTGAAAAAAAATGCTTAAAAAGATGAGTCTCTACATGGAGTGCCTAAGTAGCGTAAAAGTTTCGAAAAAATGCTTAAAATGACGAGTCTCTACATGGAGGGCCTAAGGAACTTTTAAGTAAAAAAAAATGCTAAAAAAAGGACAAGTCTCTACAAAGAAAATCTAATTAACCTAAAAGTTTAAAGAAATAGCCTAAAGAGGGCGAGTCTCCACTAAGAGGACCTACCTAGCCTAAATTTATGCCTAAATGTAGTAAGTCTTTGAAAAGAGAGCCTACTTGGCAAAAATTTAAAAAAAGAGCCATAAGGTGGTGAGTCTCTGCAAAAGGAGCATACTTGGTCAAATTTCTAAAACCAATGCCTAAAAAGGTAACACTCTAAAAAGAAAGTCTACTTACCCGCAATTTTGGAAAAAGTGCCAAAAATAGTTGAAACTCTGAAAGGAGAACCTACTTGGCGAAAATTTGAAAAATGGCTAAAAATGCTAAGTTTCTAAAAAAGAGAACCTTCTTAACAACAAACTACTCTTCAAATTTCGGCAACAAAGTAAGTCCCAAAATGAAGAGTGAGGGTAATGTTATAGACTAAAATATCTCGGAACACTCGGGCAAGGCCAAGACCCCCGAGGTCGGCCAAAGGATGTCGGGAGTCCCCGAGAGTAGGTCAAAGGATGCTGAAAGTAGGTCACCTGGAGTTACACTGAGAAGCCCACACCCTTGAGGGGTGGGTTGTGGAGGTGAGGACCTGCAAAGGTTGGTCGAGTCCAAGTAACTCCCGATCGAGACAAGACCGTTACATCGCTCAAGTGTAACGGTCAAGGGTTACGTCGGTATTCATTCCTGGCTTAATGGCTGAAGTTACAAACGGCTGACCATTAAGCCACCATTAAGTGAGCTGCAGCGATTACGAGTCCGACTGCTATAAAAAGTCAAGTCATCCTCCATTTGAATCAAAGCTGGGTTAAGCTGAAATTCGCTCATAATCCTTGTAAGCTAATCCTAAGCTCTCAAGCTCTCTCTAAACTCTCCTAAATACAATACTGACTTACGCATCGGAGGCCCTGTGGCTCACACCACATTGGTGTGTCTAATTTGCGTTGTTTTGCAAGAAAATTCGTCATCGATGAATAAATTGTACCGTTGATCCCAATTCACTATTTCTTGGCATCAACAATTTTTTTTTTCCATAGCCAAGATGTGGCAATGATAAAACCTCGTGATTTACTTGATCAACAAGAAAAAAAATATGGTAAATTAATGGCCATTTGATTTTACCTGGAGCCCAAGGTTATGAGTGGTATAAATAGGCGAGAGCTCATTGTTGGAAAACCATCGTAAATCATTCGAAGGCATCCAATTTTCTAAAAAGTGAGGTTGGGAGATAAAAATAGAGTCTATTTCTCTTTGTAGAACGTTTGTTGTACTATGTAAGTGAGAAAGTTATAACTCCAATTTTTATAGTAAAGTTATTCTATCTTTACCCGTGGTTTTATCCTAATTTTGTTTAGAAATTTTTCACGTTAAATTGTTGTACCCACTGATTGAGTAGATATTAATGTATCTCTAGTGTCAGATGAATTATACTCGCTTTGACTATATAAAACTATTGTTGTTATGGGCATTTAGCGTGTAATTTTTGTAGTGGGTAGTAATTAAAAATGTGACCAATGACCATATAAATCTAAGTGCTTCCAAACCTATATAATTTCATGGGCCCACTTCTTTAAACTCCACCTTTAAGGCCTATTTTTGACGTAGAAGTTTTAATATTGTTATAAGGAGACGACTTTTCTTTGAATGTTTAATGTCTATTTTTAATATTTTTAATATTTTATTTGTTAATGAAAATAATTGAATCGTTATATCTAAGTGATAAGGTTAACTAATAAATCAAAGGCCCTATGCATCCTCACACGAATCCAAGCCAAAAGTAAAGAAATTAGACCTAATATGAGGAGAAAATGAGAGTTAAGTTCAGTAGACAATTTACGATTTAATTTTACGTATTCATAAAGCAACCAGACATCTTAGTTTCAACTTAAAACCTTAAAGATCCAAAGTCTTCACCAACGGATTTAATTTACAAACTTCATGCTTAATTAAAATCAGCAAATAAAATTAAAACTTTTATTTGATAGTTTATTCATTACTCATTGAAACA
>JBBMEG010064049.1:0-14197 GCA_037832605.1 Cyclanthera cordifolia
AAAACAAGATAATCAAAGGATGGGTCCCACTGTCCGACTAGAAGAATTAATCATCCGAGCGGGACCCACGAGGAAACCTAAAAAAGACGTGGCTTTTAACCTGAATTGTAAATCGAGGAAAGAAAGTTAACGGTTGGGTCCACGTGGCAGTTAAAACGGTGAGGTGTAATGTTCTGGGTTTTGTTCCTATGCGACAGATGTAGAAATTCGTGGGTGCATGTGCTGCCATATTCGGCTGCTTTAATTTTAAAATATATAAAAATTTTAGATTATATATTTTATTGAGATTAAAATATAAAATACAAAACATAATCGATACACACATGCTTCATGCATTATTCAACTCCAATCATGGGAAATTGAATGTTTTTTTTTTCTTATAATAATAAATAAATAATGTATATTTTTATAATCTATAATGCAAAATATCTTTGGAATTTGGATTTTTTTTATTAATAATATTCGATTTGGTATTGAAGAATAAGACACGCAGAAACATATGTCCCACGAATTTAATTTGAAAAAAACTTCGTAATTAAATGTTGAAAATGTAATGAAACATCTAAATCAATTAATGGTTGCTTTCTTTATTCTTTCCCCTTTTCACACTTTAAATTAACGGGAATCGAATTAAATGTTTGGTGAGATATGTTAAGACTATCGTGTTTATATTTTTATTTTTTCTTTTTGAATAATCATAGTTACAAAAAAGTCTAATACTTATTGAGATTAACCTAAACAATAGCTAATCTCAACTGGTTTAGATATATAACATAGATTATAAAATTAAAGATTGTATTTACTCACTTATGTTACTAAAGTTTTAAAATTTTCTCATACACAAGAATTTAAGTATTTAAAAATAGTATTTACTAAATATTTATGAAAAAACTATATTCGAGTTTTTGACTGCCATCAATATTTCTAAATATATATATAAAAAAATCTTCATTATAAATAATAATTCTAAATATTCTTCAAATTATATCCAATCAAACTTTTGATTAAAATCATTACTTATAAATATTCAAAATAAATATTCATTCTAAATACTTTTAAAAACTACATTATTAATCATTACTTCTACCCTCATTCTAAATACTAATTGTAATACTCTTAAGACTACGTCAAAACAAACATTTGATTGCAATCATAATTTTTAAATACTCACAATAATTCTCATTTCTAATTACTTTTAAATTTTCAATTCAAACATTCCCTAAGAATCCTATATTTAGCGTGAGTGATAAAGTGTCGCATTAATTTATGTTACAAATAAAAGTATTAAAAAAAAAACTTAGATACCACCTAATGTGCCACGCTACTAAGACTTGTAGTTTTTCTTTAAAAAAAAACTACTCAATATGTCGTGTACAATAAAAACGATAGTCTTTGAATTAACTGTGAACTCAAAATCAATAATAATAAAAAAAATTAATTTGTATACACTTTCTAGTCGTGTTTCAGTCCTTCCAAATATCTCAATACGAGAACATAGGGATCCGCAAGTGGTGCTTTGAAGGTTCGGTAAAAAAAAAAAAAGAGATTAGATTTGACATCACAATCACAGATCAAATGGCACTCTTTTTAACAGAAGGGGGCCATGACAATCTTCGGTGGCTTGTGCCATCAGCCTGATGTGAGTCATCTTGTTCACTGTGTTCATCTTCAGCTAGCTGCTGCCCATTTTCTTGTCTGTGCAAGCTTCTGTTGGGCAAGTCATCAAAGCTTGATTGGGATCGCCATGGAGGCGGCGTGATGCAGTTGGAATCACCCGCCACTCGAAGGAACTGATCGATGGGCGGGGTCGTAGGCAAAGGTGAATCGGAACTACCTACTCTCAGATTTTGTAGAGTTGCAAAGGAATCCCTCATAGCACTCATGGCTTCAAAAAATCTGGTGCATGAAGCTAAAGCTACAGGGATGGGCCTAAGCATTTCCTACATCAGTGAAACAGATTCAAGATCATTTTTAATTAGGACGAACCATTCACTATAATCCAATGATTCGTGGAATCATTTTAAATTACCAATCAATCAAAATCTTAAGGAGATGAAATGAAAATTTTAATTGTGCTTTCACTTGTGAATGTCTATTGTTAAAATATATATTAATTCGAGATCAGCTAATGACAAAAGTTTAAAATTCGCGATCTCTTGCTATGATATCAACTTGACTTTATTGACTATAAAGCACGGACACTTCAAAATACGGAAAGAATCCGTGTCAGACACGTATTGGACACATTCTTCTTGATGCTGCTTGGACACGCGTCCGACACACCATTTTACGTGTCATTATTTTATTTTATTTTATTAATAATTGAACACACTTCAGACACACCTTGAACATATCTTGTAAACGTATGTGGTCAGCAAAAATGTTAAAAGTTCAAACCCAAAATATTAATGTTAGAGCCATCTAAAATAAAGGTAAAGAAAAATGAAAAAAAATCATCTCTTATTTATCACCAAAAACTAACCACCTTAACCTTTTCTTCGTGAAAAAATTCATCTTCATCTTCTAAAAACTCGTTTGCAGCCACCTCCACGTGACATGTCTAATTAACGTCCATTGTAATTAACTGATATTATATGCTTTTTAGTAGCGTATATGCTAAATTTACATATTTACTAAAAAAAATAAACGTATCTTCCCCGTATCCGTGTCCTATTTTTTTAGAAAATGACGTATCGCCGTGTCCAGTCGTGTCTGCATTCGTGTCCCATGTCAGTGTCCGTGCTTCATAGCTTATTGATGGGAAAAAGAAAAATTCTTCATGCAAAAGAGAACGGAGTTTCTTATATAGAGAAAAACTCCTCCTAAATTAAGGAATAAAAACTAACGATTCTACATGAATATTCCTATTTAAAAGGAAATAACCAGCGGATCCAGTTCTTAACATCTAAATAGGCAGTTAAAACACCAGATCTTCTTCTACTTGAACTCATACTTTTAGGATTTGTCAATATCAAATTAAGAGAAAAGATATGGTTTACCCCCCAAACTGAAGGCGACTCCTTAAAGTTCTGACTCCATTTGAAATCTGCAACCGAAGCAGTCAAAGCTCCATAGTCACTTGCAGCTTTCATCAATAACTCGGAAAATTGTTTCTGCAAAACATTGCCACCAAGAATTGTCGTTTTTGTCAGTCACATGATCGGCCAACTCCGGCAGAACCTAAATCTTATCAGAATCAAAAAGTACAAACAATGCCACGTAGATTTCAAACTTCTTATCACTACTTGATCACATGCTCATAAATACATGATGAAGAGCCTGTCTTTGAAACAGACAAAAGTTCATGGAATGGTGAGGTGTTTCTAGTTTTGTCTGTTTTAGATGATCAATCCACTGGTTTTTGTAAAAAAAAAGTTCATGTTCTGGATGCATTTCATGACGTTTTCTCATAATCTTAGGAAAGTAAGTTAGTGTTGTTACCAAAATTCAGTCTCCTCGGATACAAGAAAATTATGCAATACAAATTTGGAAGGAAATGATGAGCATTTCATTGATGGAAAAACCTGAAATTCTGCTTCCACTGGAATGCAATCGAGAGAATATGGTTGCTGAAGACGAGCTATTATACGATCCTACAATATTTAGAAATGAAGATAAGAGGATATAAGTGACATCATAGCATTGCTGTCAAACACTTATAGAAACGAACAAGAAACTAAATGATCAGATCTTCTTTTATTGTTAATTTTAGACACTAGGACATGGCCATATGAAGACGAAAACAATTTGGGACATGTATGGGGCAGGGAACTTTTAAGAAATAAATACGCTCAGTAATGGTTAAATATTATTTTGGTCCTGAAATTTGAACTTGATTTCTATTTTAGTCTCATAATTTGATTCTTCTAATCAGCTCCCATTGTTATAAATATTGAAATTAGTGCCTATGTGCTTTGTTTTAAAATAATTGCAACAAAAGAGAAGTTGCCATGTAATGTAATCAATTATTTTATTATTATTATTTATATCTGTGACTGTCCGGGCCAGCTTGCGCGCATATTAACTAATGTCACGAGGCAAATTTCATGACCCTACAACATTTGGATGTCAAAGAAACTCCATCATCTCTTAGATATAAGTTGGATGTCATGGAATGTAATCAATTAACTATAAGTTGAAGAAAATATAAAGGCAAAAAAGGGAGAATTCTTCTCTCCATGAATCATTGAAAAATGAAGAGTCGCTTTACATCTGCACTTGGAGTAATTATACTGGTAACCTATGGGCTTAAGTTTTTGAGTTGATTAGTGATTTAACATAATTCAGAGTAGGAGATCCTAAGTTCAAGTCCCTACCAAATTGTTTCATTCCCAATTAAAATTAAATTCCGCTTGTAGGACATATCTCAAAATTATAAACCCAAAAATGTGGAAGAGTGTTTAGATGATATAATTATGTTTACTACAATCTTTCAGCTTAAACTTTTGGATTGATTGATAATTTTACATTATTCAACAATATTACTTACCCGTAGACCCAAGACAAAAAGGTATCTAGAAAAGCTAAAAAGAGTAAGGTAACGAAAAATGAGGTAATGATTTTAGTAGAAGCCACAACCGTCAACCCTAAACATGCGGAATAAAGAAAGGCGCAATTGATAACCTTGTCTTGCAAGGCAAGTGCACTTTTTACAGGGCAGGCGGCACTTACTTTCAGAATCACTAAATAACCTACAAGTGGCTAGACTAAAAGAAGTAATTATTAGACGGAAAGTTACTCTTAAGGTAGATCCATGACATTTCCTTGAGAATACTGCAAAGTCTGGGAAATTAAATGTAATGACAAGAAGCAACAAATAAGAAAGTGTCTAGGTGAACCTACCACAAATTTCAAGTCCTAAAAGCAATAATACTCTCATATGTCAAGGCATAAATAAAAAGAAATATATATCTTCCTTTAATTGTCAATAAATTTATGCTGCAGCTATCCAATATTCATTAAGCAAAAGGGTTCCATAAAAGGGCAGAAAATATCGTAAATACCTCGTCTTAGAAAACAAAGTGTATTTAGAGTGCATTAGTTAAATGAGTTGTTATTAAATTATTCATAGTTAATTGGCTATTAGTTAGTTATTATTTTCAATTCAAGATCTATAGTTATAAAAACCAAAAGATTTGTAGGTTCAATCTATGGTGGCCATTTACCTCGAATATAATTTCTTAAGTATTTTCTTGACATCCAAATGTCGTGGGACAAGGTGGCCGGTCTGTACCGTGATAATAGTCAAGACTCAAGATGTGCATAAGCTCACCCGAACAATGACGAATATAAAAAAAAAAAGGTTATATGCAGATCCTCTTTCCTCAATGTATAAAATTCTAAGTATTGGAAATAATACACTATTTATTGAAGAATTGTCTCATCATGCAAAATTTTCTCAAGAACAAGTTTGTACTATTGTACAAAAATGCTTGGAACACATGAAAGAAAAATGCTTAGAATACTCCAAATGGACAATTCATAATTCACATGTTAATGTTCATACCAAGTACATACTTTTTCAGGATGAAATGATTAGCCAGTTTTTACAGAGAAAAGCAGGAGGTCCAACTGATGAATTGGGACATAGAACAAATCAAGAATCAACACAGAAATCCAACCAAATAGTTTTTAAACCAACAGAATAACCCATATAGTAAGCGGTACCATTTAGTTGAGGTCTTCCTCCTCCCTATTTGGAGGTTAGTTATAGAAAAAATGGTTACAAACAAACACAAAGAATTATGATTAAATCCATGTAAGAATGGCAAAGTATACAAGGTTGATAGTCATAGGTAGAGTCTTTAAACCAAAACAAATAGATTCTTTAAACCAACAGAAATCAAAACAAACAGTCTTTAAACCAACAGAATAACAAATATAGTAAGTGGTACCAGTTAGATGAGGTCTTCCTCCTCTCCATTTGGAAGTTAGATATAAGAAAAAATTCAAACACAGAATTTTGATTCAAATCCATGTCAAAATAGCAAAGTATACAAGGTTGAGAGTCATAGATAAAGAAAGAACCTTATTCTGGATGACATCTTTCAATATCGTAGTAATCCTCGATAAAGTCTCAATCTTCTTTTCCATTTCACTGACATGCGTCAAATGAGCTACATTCTTGTCATCCTAAGGACATGTATTTCAATTCATTTATTAGAATAATGAACACCAAACAGACATAAAAGAAAAAACAAACAAACAATGAACCAGTAAAATTGAATCTTAGTATGACATGGGATACTCACCTTACGGCCTTGAAGTTCCACCTGAAGATCTGCTATTTTCCTTTGAACAGCAGTAAGTTCTCGTAAAACTCTAATTAGATCATCACCCTTTTCACCAGTAGCAGAAGATATATTTTGAAGTTCTTCCTAAAAGAGACAGAATGGCCCATTTAAATTTACAAATTATGAAGTTTCAATGAAGTGTATTAAACCAGAGATCTCAAATAATCCGCAACAACAAGGAGCATATTGAAACAGAAAAATAAACTTGAAATATCTTTTATAAGAACTAACACAGTCCTAAAAATCACTTGTATGAAGCAAAGACTTGTAGAGATTAAAAAAAAAGGCACACGAGAAGAAGAGAGGGAAATCTGGATGGCCATTCCTAACGGCTAACACAGGTGGTTTAGCAGATTATACAGAAGTTCGTTACCACCAAAATAAAGTAAACAGAAAAAGTTATAAAGCCCTTTGTGATGGCCTAATAATGCTCAAAGATACCAAAACATTCAAAGGATCTCGAGCAAGATGTCCTTCATTTTCGCCCCAAAATATCTTGTCCCGAAATCATCCACAAGATAGTTATGTTAGACTTGGACCTATTGATGGTAGGTTTTCCCTTAGAACCGAGGGCCACAAAACAATTGTAGTGAAAATGTGAGTATTCTTCAACACATTTATAAGATAAAGTGGGCTACTCCTCTCATGGCCAATTGATGTTGAGATGGATGCTCACACTTTCTAATATGGATCTGAGCTCCAGGTTATTAGTCCCTCGAAATTCCAAGGACCCCACTCAAGTCTAACTTTCTTGCTCTGATACCATGTTGCACTAATTAAACCACTAATCAACCAAAAAGCTTAAGCTAATGAGTTCGGTAAATTTAACATTTTTTTTTGAAATGAGAAACAATTTGTTGATGAATAGAAAGAGGATAAACCTCGAGGGCTACTAGCCAATTACAAAAATGATTTCCAATTGGAATAAATTAGGATAAAATTGTAGTCATTCAACATTTTAGAATTTTTGCACCAAGGGGTAAATTTAGTTATATTAACCAACATTACTCACTTTCCTGCTCTAATATCGTGTTCAACTATAATAACCACTAATCAACCCAAAAACTTACGTTGATGGGTTGGAGTAAATTTAATAATATCACCCATGGTCAATGCATAACTGAAAGAGAACTTGGTATAACTACTGGTCTTACTTTATCCCACCATTTTCATATCAAAATTGAAGAAGTTTACACAATACTTGCAAATAAAAATCGAATGTCATGTGGAAAACTAGTATATTCAAGATCTCCATAGCCATTTTTCTGACGAGGGTAATGCTCTTCAAAAAAAGTACTATCAAGGCCTTCATTTCCAAAAAGTTTCAAATAAGAAGCTCTGGCCCTATGATCTAATTAATACTCAGTGCATTCCTAGATACCTTACTTCCACCCTATTGAATTATGTTGAACCACCAATCAATCTAAAATCATAATTCAACATTGTATCAGAGTAGAAGGTTCGGAGTTCAAGTCTCTGCCAAGTCATTTCCTCTCCAATTAAAATTGAATTCCACTTGTAGGACATTTCTCCAAATTTCTAAGTCCAGTAGTGATTGATTGGTGGTTTAACATAATTCAACACACCCATCCCAAAGAACCTCATACACCAGGGTAAAAACTGTGCAATCGGGACATCTTTAAGCTCATCCACGAAGGGTGAGTTTTCGCTGTCAATAGTGATGATTCTTTTATTGACAGCCAGCATATTTCACTAAAATGATTGGTTTAGTGGCTAAGCAAGGATATATAAGCTAACTAACATGTGTGTAACCTAGATCAGCACATGTGAGATCTTACAGTGGAAAATTCACTCTCCGTCAGTCAAGAAGCTAGCAAACAACCACCTACCTTTGTGAATGCAATGAATAACTAGAACTTCCCTACATAAAATCAATTGCTCCATAATGTTATCAAGTTCCGGAAATTTAATTGCCCTGAGATGCTTGCTTAAATCTCCAATTCAACAGGGGGTCAAGAGTTCAGATCGAAAGCTCTATACACCATTTCCAAAAAACAAATACACAACACACATTTGCCAGTAACTTTTTCAAAGACAACCAAAACCAACAGAGGGTTTCAAACACACACTCACACACACACACAAAGAACCCAGAAGAACGAATAATAGAAAACCTATAAATGAAAAATCAAAATTGAAGAGTGAGTTTAAACAGGGAGCGAGAGAATCATCGGTGACCTGTGAAGGCGGAGGAGAGACAGAGAAACCGAGATCGGCTGCAATTGAGAGAGCATCGGACATTCCTCCGATTCTTCTCAGCGGTTTCTTTCCGACCCAAGTGGTATCGCTTCCCATGGACATTGAAAACCTGGCCACGATCTTTGACGGTCTCTAATTCAGAATTCACATAGAATTGGAGAAGAAGAGATAGGAATTTCCAGTCCCTTCCCTCGAAATTTTTTCAATCGCGTCCCTGATCTACTTCATAGTTCAAGTCGGCTTTTGACGTTGTACGAGTAATTCAGCCAAAATGAAATGATTCGAAATTTTACTTTTCCTGATCTTTCAGCAAAAAATGAGTACAAAATAATTCACAAACGTCAATAAATGAAGTTTGATAACTCAAAGGTTGCTCGCCGATGTTAACGTAGTTTATTCGATCATACAAATCTATATTTGATTTTCAATTTATTTAAAAGCAACAATATATTTATGTAGGATTACACTTAAACGAAGTATCTAAGAGTGACCCCTCTCTTGGGGTATCTCATCTAAACGAGTGAATAAGGTACGTCCAAATAAAAACATGGATTACACCACTTTTACCTAACCAATCATTAACACATTTCAAATTCTTATCTCCCAAATTCAAATTCACAGTGAATTCAAAAAATTAGGCACAAGATAGAGAGGAACTAGGTAGATAAAGGAAAGCAAAGAGTTTATATTGAATGATATTGATACAACTTGAATGTTCAATAAATGAGGAGCAAAGCTTTAAATACATAAACGGTTCTTAGCTATTCTCCTAACTACTCCCCTTGATAACTGGGATTACACAGGAATTAAGCAAGCAATTAAAGACTGATTTCAAGGAAGGTACAAACAGTTGAATGGGGAATTAACTGCATAGTGTTGATACGTAACGAGTTGAATGGGAAAGTAACAATATCCATCCAAGGAGCGGAAAAAGCTTGAACCCGAGTTTGATACGTAACGAACAAAACAGTTGAATTGATAGAGGTTTGGTAAGACAATCTGCCACCTAATCACTGGTACTAATACGTCGAACATGAAGATTGCGGGTGAGAAGTTTATCTCGTATGAAATGAACATCAATTTTGATATGCTTCGTGCGAGCATGGAACACCAGATTGCGAGCAAGAGCCGTAGCTGAGATGTTATCACACCATTATATAGGCCTATGTTAAAGAGAGACTCCCTAATCAGATAGAAGATACTTGAGCCATAGAAGTTCTCAAGCAACATGTGACAAGGCTCGATACTCAAACTCGGTACTTGAGTGTGCAACAACAACCTGCTAGCGTGAGAGCCAAAATATGAGAGGAGCCCAAGTAAACACAATAACCACTGACCGACTTGCGGTCATCAGAAGAGGAGACTCAATCAGCATCTGAAAAACCAGTTAAGGTAATTGAATTGGCTGGATGTAGGGTGAGCCCCCAATGAATGGTGCCTTGAAGATAACATGAAATACGTTTACGAGCTTTCCAATCGAAACACGAGGAGCTTGATTTAATTGGCTGAGTTTGTTGACTGCAAAAGCAACATCGGGTCTAGTGTGTTGCAGATAATGAAGAGAGCCGATAATACTGCGGTATGTTGCCATCATATTGAGATAATTGTTTCCCGGAAAGCATTGGTGAAGGTGTAGGCTTGAGGTGCTGAAAATTGTGTTTTTGAAGCAATTATCTGATGTAGTTTTCTTGATACAGAACCATGGTGCCATTGATGTAATGAACCTGAAGACCGAGGAAGTAATGGAGACAGCCTAGGTCCTTGATAGCAAATTTATGTGTAAGCTGTTGTACGACCATAGTAAATGGCAACGGAAGATGAGCTAGTGAGGATCAAATCATCAACGTAAATCAATCGAAACACTCTATCAATGGCAATATGCAGGAAAAATAGAGAGTTGTCAGCTATGGATTGCTTGAAATAGAGGTAGATGAGGTGTGTTCGAAGTTCATCCTACCAGGCCCGGGGAGCTTGTTTAAGCCATACAAGGCTTTATTTAATCGACAAACATAATTGGGGTACTTTGGATTAGTAAATCCCTGCGGTTGAGGAGTGTATACATCTTCCTTTAAGGTGCCATGAAGGAACGCATTGGAGACATCCAATTGATTGATTTGCCAACCTCATGTAAGAGCAAGGACCAAAACAATGCAAATGATTGTGGGCTTGATGACATGACAGTAGGTCTCCCCATAATGTAGACCAATTTGCTGCATAAAGCCACGGGCTACGAGTCTGGCCTTGTACTTGTCAATCTTGCCATAAGCGGTGCATTTGATTTTAAAGATCCATTTAGTTGTGACTAGGGAATACGCAGGAGAAGGAGGAACTATGGTCCACGTCTTGTTTATGGTGACAGCAGCATATTCTTGAACCATTGCATCTTGCCTTGCTGGAACAGTTTGGCAATCTTGTAAGAAGTGGGCTCAACTTGAAACAGTCAAGAGAAGAGACAGTAACACCAGTGAAAGGTTGCAAAGGTTTAACAATTCCAGATTTTGCTCGAGTAATCATCAGGTGGTGGTTGATAAAGGTGGAATCAATGGCAGGGGAAACTCTGCTTGAGTAAATGAACTTCAAATTTAATTCAATCTAAAAAGAAACAACGTCAAAACAAGCATAACTAAGTAGATGGGCCTCGACCTCATATCAATGGAGATGATTATCAACACTTATATACCTATGATCTCCCCCTGTTCTAACCGATGTGAGACACTTTATTTGCATCTCAACATCATATTATTGTGTAGCTATGCATTAAAATGAAACAAATACATTATAAGTTGCACATTCAATTAACTGAATCGAATTTAATTTTTGTAGGCCAATTTTACCTATGCTTTTGACATACTTCATTAATTTAGTATTTTAACAAAAACAAAATATCTATACATACTTTCATAAACATTTAGTATTTAAAACTAGTATTTAAAATGATTATTTATTTTAAGTATTTGAAAGTAATGATTAGAAGAAAAAATTCGATTGAATATAGTTTTTTTAAGAATATTTAGTAAGTACTAATTTAAAATATTATTCCAAAATCTCAATCGAAACACCTTATTTAACCTACATTTTATGAAAATATAAAATGCAAAGAAGATTTAGGGGGTGTTCGTTTGAAATTTGTGAAGTGTTTAGAATGAGGAGTTATTTTGAGTGATTATAAAGAATAAATTGTAATAATAGCTCGTTTGTATAAGGTTGTTAAAGAGTGTTTATAAAAGTCCGTTTATAAAATCTACCCAAAAACACAAAACAAACGGCCCCTTATTGGGTTAGATAAAGTAGAATGTAATTAAAGTTTTCAAATCGGAAGTCGGTTGTAGGCTTAAATCAAATATAATATTATTCAAAAAGGAAAAGGAAATACATAGATAATTTCCTAATCCGAAGCTGATTAGGTTAAACACTCAATTTAACTCTATAAGTATACACAAAAAGGAGTTTAGTAAAGCACAAATCATTGAGATCAAAACACAATCTCTGTTTAGCGATAAATAATGTTTAATTCGATGATATCCAACGGCGAAGTTGTGACTGTCCGTTATTCGTTACGGAGTATTCAAAATGGCAGCATTGCTTCCGGCCACCCGGGGATGCAATTCGCGCAAGTTCGACTGAGTCATTCCAGCGATCTCATTTGTCGTTATTCTGGAGAAATCATCCAACAAACTCCCTCTACTCAATCCGCTGATTACTTGCTTCCTTTTGACTTGCGCCAACTCAACACCCCGCCATTCCTCTCCAAATCCCTCCTCCTCCGCTTCTTTTCCTCTTTCAACCTCCCCGATACTCTCTCAAATGCCATCTTCGACAAGATCTCCGCCTTCGCCACCCGACTCTCCGCCGGCAACCTCGATCTCAACTTCCACATTCTTGCCTCTGTCGATTTCGTTATCCCCATATGGATCGACGACCACACAGTTTTGAATTTTATTGATGACGATTCTGATCTCCCGGCCTCGATTGGTAATGCTGCTTCGCCCTCCGCCATTCAGAGGTTCGTCATGGATCGGAAATTTGAGGGAGAACTTGAACAACTTGGAGATTGCAGTGTTTGCAGCGATGAGCTAATTATTATGATGAATGAGGAATATGCGGATGGAAAAGAGTTGTCAAGAATTCCCTGCGGTCACGTGTTTCATCAATCCTGCATTGTTCATTGGCTACAAATCAACAATTCATGTCCTCTTTGTAGAGCTAAATTACCAACATCTTAATTTTGATTTTCTTGTAATTAACCACCTGAATGTTATTATTATTAATGAATGATTTATTCAATTTTGTTTCTCCTTTTATACTATACTTGTCATAAAAAATTCATTTCATTTTCCCAAGTTCTTTTATTTTTGTCTCCTATCACTTAAGATTAATGTCCACTTGTGACACACTATAAAACTACACTCTTTTTATATATATATATATATATATATATATATATATATAATTTTTTTTTTTAACTAAAAGGTTTAAAATAAAGTGTGGATCATGATGTGCCACGTAGGTTCTAGTATGAGTGATTTCGGTTCGATTTTTGTTGATTTTGTGTCAAATCGATAATCGAACCAACCAATACTCTCGAATTTTCAATAACTGAGTCCAAACCGTTATACAAAATCATTGGTTTGGTTTTATTTGATTTAGTTCGATTTTCGATTTCGATTTCAACACAAATTTTAGTTTACTATTCAAATTTTTTTTATCTCATTCACAATTTGATTTTAAATTTTATTCAACTTTCATTTTACCAACAAAAAAAAAAAACAATACTTTTCTTATTATTTATATATTTGGTTCGACAAGGTTTTTGATGGGTTTTTTCATCAGAAACCGAAACTGAATCGATATATTTTGGTTTTCTAAAATATCAAAACTCATCAATCCAATATTGTTCTAAAAAATCGAATCAATCTATTTAATCGATTTGGTTTAGTTCGATTTTTTTTTTCACTCATAGGTTCTAGGCATAGACTTAAATATGGTCCACATCTTGTTTCGAGAGCAGCATATTCTTGAACCATTGCCTCTTGCCATGCTGGAACAGTTTTGGCAATCTTGTAAGAAGTGGGCTCAACTTGAAACAGTCAAGAGAGGAGACAATAACACCAGTGAAAGGTTGCAAAGGTTTAACAATCCCAGAAATCTCGTGTAATCATCAGGTGGTGGTTGACGAAGGTGGAATCAATGGCAGGGGAAGGCTCCGCTTAGTAGGTGAAAAGGCAACAGTAGGAGGCTCTGTTGGGTTGACTAAAGCAGGAGATGATGATGAAATCAAGGTAGAATCATCAAGCTGGTTGGAGGCAGAAGGGGATAAGGTATCAATGGGTGGTTGAAAACAGGAAGTTGAGTTATCAGATGTGCTTGATGATGGTAAAATGCGAAGCCAGAGCTGGGATGTATATTTTGTTTATGTGTATTTACTTTACACATATTATTTACCTATGTATTATCATAAATATCTATTTGATTTTTTTGATTATTGTTTGTTTAATCGATTATTTTACTTCCCATTCCGGCGTTCTCTTTATTTTATTTTATGTTTCTTTATTTTTTTTTCTTTTTTATTGTGTTTTATTTTTTTTTTTCTATTTCTTTTGCATTCAATTTTATTTTTATTATTTTTTTCTTTTTTCACTCTTAAATATTTAACTCTAATTATAAAAATAAATGGTTCAACTTAT
>JBBMEG010064080.1:0-14191 GCA_037832605.1 Cyclanthera cordifolia
ATATTTGTGAGTTTTTACAAGGATCCTAGAAGGACCTCTAGCTTTGTAAAACCAAGCAACCTTGGAGCTTATCAATAATCCTATAATTTATTCTAACAAACACGATTGCACATATGTTGGCCTGCGTTAATGGTTGAGAGCCTTGAGCAATAGATGATTCTTGTATTTCTACCATCTTACCCTACAGATTCGAATACACATTTATTAAAGTGTAAATAATTATAAGGTAAAAAAAAAATTCATAAAGAAAACGTACGTGAAGCACAACAGCTTTTTTGTCTACCCATTCTTTTCCTTCATTGAAGCGAACTACGTGTAATAGTTCTACAGGGCCAATTTTTTAACTAGTTTCTTACATTTTCTTGAGTCCATAAGAAAAGGCATTAGAATG
This sequence comes from Cyclanthera cordifolia, assembly GCA_037832605.1. NCBI lineage: Eukaryota > Viridiplantae > Streptophyta > Magnoliopsida > Cucurbitales > Cucurbitaceae > Cyclanthera > Cyclanthera cordifolia. The sequence continues at coordinate 392 of JBBMEG010064080.1, forward strand.
ATTATGCAAAAATACAATAACATAAATACATAGTTCGACACAGGATGACTAACCTTCTCTTGAATGCAGAGGAAAGACCTACTGCCTGCACAATGGTTGTATTCTGATGCGCTCGATTATCTTTAGCTTTCTTACTCTTTTCCAACTAGGCCAGTGATTCCCAATAATCACATAGATGTATCCAATCTTCAAGATGAGTGACTCGCTCATAAGGTAGCATCCGTTTTTGATCAACAGACATTTTACTATTGGAAATAGCCATTAGTATAAATACTTAAACCTAGAATAAGATATGTACCAATAATGTTTGTACAATTCATGCCTATTCTCCTTAAACACGGTTTTCATTGCGTTCTCAAGGCTTTTTGCGACCACATAATCTTCAAAATCGAGGTTAAAGTATATCTACAGAAAATAATTAATGTCAATTAAAAAAGACATAAGATAAACCAATATACATAAACATAAACTTCATCAACTAACCATTAATGCTTGTTTCACTAAATCTTTTGCCTATCTAGTGACTTTTTTCCATGTAGCAGATGCACAGAAAATATCTCACGTACTAGCACTCCGATCTGATGACTAAGTGTAAGGGCCTCATCAAGACAAATTTCCCATACTCTGAGCTGAATCAACTACTTTTCCATGTTTGTTAACACGTTTATCCAGTTGTTTTCCTTTGCTTACCCCTCTATGAGGCTGATTGCTACTACCTAATATCAATAAGTGTTAATTCTAATATAATTTTCATTTAAAAATACATTTGCAATATACTATGTGGATTACCTGACAAATCGACAGTACAATTTTGTGTAGCAAGGACGCCACTCAAATTATCTGTATAATCGAAGGCATATGTCACCCTATCCATCAATCAATTAGGCATTCTTACCTTACAACCATAAAATTAATTATAAAGACAATTTACATTATAAAATGAAAGTAATGCAAGAAAATAATTATGAATATATTACTATGTGTCGAAATCAAATTCATCGAATGATAAACTATCATTCGTTACATTATAAATCAAAGTCATCTACGTCATTAATGAGTTGATCATCCACGTTGTTAATATTCTATCGCATTTCACCACCTGATTATACAATTATTATTGGTGGCACATCTACCCTACATAATGGGTTATCTTGGATAGATTCATCAACTCTAATTCGATCTTCAATTGTAATCCTCTCAACCTGATCAATATTAGGTTCTTGTGATTCCAAGGTTTCTACTTCAGGAATATCCCATAAACGTTTATTTGGGACCACTACCACCACCTTCCAATTTGCTTCATACTTAAGATCATCAACATAGACTACTTGTTGTGCCTGACTAGCAAGGATATATGGTTCATCTTTAAACCAATATTGCGTTGTATTTATAGACCTCAACCCAAACTCGTATTGTGATCTATTATTTTTGCAATATGTATTGAACCATTCACATTTGAATATCATCACTCATCTTCCACTAACGAATGCTACGTCTAAGATTCCAATCAACACACTATAGTAATTTAATGGATCATTCTTTGTTCCACCTTCATCGGGAACCACAAGGCCACTATTCTGCGAAGTACGACCCTCTTCATACTTGAGCGTGTGAAATCACACTTTATTAACTACACATCTAGTATATAATCGACATAATGATCTAGGTCCCATTCCCATCGCATATAAATCGTCAGACGCATTCCCATTATTACGAGATAATAAAACTTCTGATTTAACCAATCTGGGAATTCAAGTTCGTGTTTTTTTGTGGGGTTTTTCATTCCATGGCGAATCAACTCCAAATGTCTCACAAGATATGTGCTAATTTCTTCATAGTTATTAAGTATATACCAATGTATCCTTTTAATTTATGTTGCACTGAAGGTTATTGGTGTTGAGCCTCCTAACGGTCGAGCATTTTGTTTGGATAGTACGTATTCTCCACAAACATCGTTGTATAGATTTTTGTCATCGTTTCGTTTGTCTCTGTTTAACCTTGTTTCAGTACTAGTTAAATATAAGGAACACAAATTAACAACCTCATTCAACACATAGCAGTTCTGCTATTGAACCTTCTAGGCGTGCTCTATTTTTTACAAATCGCTTACATGTACCCGAACTTCTTTCGAAAGGGTATATCCAACTATAATGAACTGGTCCAACTACTTTACATTCATAAGGCAAAATGAACGACTACATGCACCATAACATCAAAAAAAGCCAGTGCAAGGATTTTCTCAAATTTGCATAGTATGATTATGATATCAACTTGTAACCCATCTAATTTACTAATACCAATAGTTTTATAACATAGATCCTTAAAAAAAGCACAAAACTTGACGACTCTAGTTGCTACATCTTTTCGAAGAAATTTTATAACCCCAATGGGTATAAGTGGTTGTAGCAAAATATGACAATCGTGTGTCTTGAACCCAAATAACTTTCCATCTTCAACACTAACACGTCTACTAATGTTCGAGGAAAATCCATTAGGAAACTTGACATTCTTTCAAGAAACTTAGAAATTCAAGTCTTTCCTTACTCGTTGGTGTGCATGTGGCAAGTGGTTTAATTAATGTCTCATTTGTCTTGCAAATGTAAGTCTTTTTCGAATTTTTATATCTTTGAGGTTTAAACGAGCATTAAGTGCGTCCTTTGTCTTTCCATCGATATTTAGAATTGTTCCAACCAAGTTTTCACATACATTTTTTTCGATATGCATTATGTCTAACCTCTGCCTTACTAACAGTTTAAACCAACATGGTAGCTCGTAAAATATACTCTTCTTTCTCCAATTATTTTCAATTTGTTTTCGCTTCTTATCTTGTTTTGATGGATGCCTACTAAACACTGGAAAATCCATTGAACTAAGTTGGTCTAAACACTCATCTCCATCCCATGTTCAGGAGGTTCTTGAAATTCTAACTTCCCATTGAATAATTTACTCTTGCGCTAACTATGATTCTCTGAAAATTATCTTCGATGTCCAATGTAAGAAAGTTTACCTCATATCCTTGAACAATATGTCTGTTCTTTACAAATAGGACATGCCTTATATCCTTTAGTGCTCCAAACAGACAAGTCATCGTATGCTGGAAAATCATTGATAGTCAAGAATAAAGTAGCATGAAGTTCAAAGTAATCATTCATTGATGAGTCGTACATACGAACACCAATACTCCACAACTTCTTAAATTTTTCGATTAATGGTTGCAAATACACATCAATTTCTTTTCCTAGAGATTTAGGACCAGGAAATAATAAGGACATGATAAAATGTGTCTATTTCTTACATTTCCAAGGTGGAAGATTATATGGAACTAGGATCATCGGCACACCCTATAAGACGTACTCATATGATCAAAAGGGTTGAATCCATGTGAAGATAACCTTAGACGAACATTTCTTGGATCTAAGGAAAATTGTGGGGATTCTCGATCTAAATGTTTCCACTCTTCAACATCTGCTGGATGTCGTAACACACTAGGCACTTCTACCGCTTATCCTTATGTCATCTCATATCAGTTGCACAATGTTTGGAACCAAACAACCGCTTAAGGTGTCGTGTCAACGGAAAATGTCGAAGAACTTTTTATGCTATCTTTGTTTTCTTCCCTTTCCTATTTCTATTCTTATAACGAGACTCACCACATGTTGGAAAATGTGAATAATCTTTGTACTCATTCCGATTGAGTATACAATCATACTTGCACGCACGAATTGATTCGTAAGTTAATCTCAATTCACCCAATGTTCGATTCGCTTCGTAAAATGATTCTGGTATGCATGTATTGATTGGATTGAATACATCTTTTAGAAATTTTAATAACTCATCAAACGATGTATTACTCCAGTTCATTGCCTTTATATGCATCAATATCACCAAAAATTTTCATGAGGAAAATTTTGTGCATCAGGGATACAATTCTTCATTTGCTTGTTGAACAAATTCTCAAATGATGTTGATCCCTCATTTCTCAAGTGTCTCTTCTATATCAGCATTGGACTCAATCGTTTCGATGATTATCGTTCAACATTTCCCTAATTTCATCATTCTCAACGTGATCAATATCACCGTTAGTGTTTGACATATTATTGGCAGCAGGTATAACTCTACGACGTTGCTCGAGTCTAGGAACATTGATAGGTTTTCCAAGGTACACCCAATGAGAGTATCGGGCTAACATTTCGTGCGTAAAATAGATGTCGTTCAACTCCCCTTATGGGTTGATGACACACGATCATACATTTCCTACAAGGACACTTATGAGGCTAGTTTGCCCAAATCAATTCACATAAAACTTTGCAATTTCTAACAACTGTTTCACTCCGTCAGCATATTCTTGAGACAATTTGTCCTTATTCTTGATCCAATCCTTTTTTATCATATTTTGTCCACCCTTAATTCACTCCTCGTTCAATAAATCCTACATGTTTTGAACGAATGATTAGTGAGTGTGCTTGCATCGATGATTTGAGTTGCAAGAGTGTTTAGTTTCAATGGAAATTATAAACCTAAATCTACACTTTAAATGTAACATCTAGCTAAAAATAACTATAAATATCAATATGATATGTACTAATAGAATATTTATAAATATTAAGATTGATTAAATATTTGAGATTGATCAAGACTACCAAATCATGTTGTAATGAAAAACGTATCCAATAGTCTAACAACTTATATGAAACTATTAAAATCAAATAATTGGTACTAAAGAATATTATGTCCAAATTACCACTTGGCCAAAGTGTGAGACCAAAGTCTTTCCATTCCAACAAGATGTTCTTAGAACAATAAAAATAAAAGAATTCTATGGAATATTAAAGTCCTTCCAACTTAAAAGTTTAATATTAAAATCTATTAAAATAAACACAAAAAAATCTACAAGCCATATCAAAGGTATGTTTGGAGCGATGGTAAGGGATGGGAAGAGAGACCTTACTTTTTGGAATATACGGTAAGACGGCGTAGTGTTGGCATTGGAAACCAATCCCAACGGATGATGATGCCTTGGTTTGGGCTTAGAACAAAATAAAAAAAAAATGGCAAATTTAATATAACCAAATGAGAATTTCCTTAGAGACAGCAATTGTGGCGTTAATTATCTCTAAAGACAGTGGAAATGTCAATCAAGGGGAAATAATTCCAACGAAAAGCTGCCTATTGCAAATGAGAAAATCAATTTATTGCAAATGTAAATTAAAAAAAGAGTAATTTCTTATTCTCCTCAAATCCCATGTTGGTTAAACGGTGCATATATAGGTACAATTTAATTTTTAACCACTAGATCAATTTCACTTTTTCAAAAGCAATAAACCACATACGAACATAATCAATCAAAGAAAATCAAATGCACTTACCAATAACACCTTCACAAGATGATAATGCTAACTGCAATTTCAATTAGGCCTCCCAATAAAATGAGATCCAAAGCAAACCCAGGGGAAATTTTTTTTAAGAACTATTAAAGAATTTTTTTTAATCGAGGGGTAGTGGGGCTGCTATTTTCAGCAGTGTGAACAGAATGAAAAAAAATAGAGGAAATTTAATATGAGGGTTTAAAAAAAAAAAAAACATAAACCTTTTTTACTTTTAAACACGTTCAAATTTTCCTTTTTTTTGTTTAGGGGGAAGTTTTTAAATAGTTTAAATGTTTTTTTTTAATAGAGCCTTACATTCATGGTTAGAAAAAATGTCAACTGAAAAAAATGTAGGTGAAGAGCCAAAATTCAAGCAACTGTTTTATCTTTTACGCCGACGCTTTGAAAATCGTCGGCATAACTCTGTGGGCCTATTGTATTTTTCATCACCCAAGTAAAATTGAATTTCATCATTTTTGTAATTAAGAAATTTGAGCTTCTTTCCATTAAATTAATAGTTGACCTCACTTTATATTTGAAGATATTGTGTCATCTCAAATCACAACTATTTTCATTTAACTATTAAATGCTTAATAATAATAATAAAACACTTAAACTTCATATTTAATCTACAAATAGTTTAGGAGAAATGCAATAATCTCAATTTTGTTTACTTGCAAGAGTAAAACATGCAATTTGGGATTTTTTAAAGACTATATTGACGGTTTTTAAAATTGTTGGAAAAGGTCTTTCTTCCAACGCTTTAAAAAACGTGGCTAGAAAATAACTTTCTCCACATGCTTTTTGAAAATCATGGCTTGAAAAAGACTTTCTTGCGACGCTTTTTAAAAACATCGTCATAGACATACTTTTTAACGACGCTTTTTTAAAACTTCGATGTAAAATACTTCTAGCGACAGTTTTTAAATCGTTGGTAAAGACTTCGTCGCCCATTGTGTTTTTATTGTAGTGAGCTAATATATAAGAGAAGAAAGTTGAATAAAGACAATGCACTCAAAATAAAAATAGTGAGAGGCGAAGAAGGATGGAAAGTGTTTCCATTATAAGAAGCTTGACCACTAGAAAATGAATTGTCCTAAATACAACGAAATGAAGAAGAATTACAAGGAAGGTAAACACTACTACAAAAGAAAGAATAGGTGACGGTCAATCTAAAATGTTTTGAAAAACACATATATTTGGTGTCGGCCACCTTTGGTGTCGGATATTTGGTGTCGGTCTGGACTATTGGTGTCGGTCAGACCGACACCAAATTCGACATACACCAAACTACTAAAAAACTGGTCAAAATTACTTTTGGTGTCGGTCAGACCGACACCAAAAGCGCAGACCAATACCAAATGTCTTCGGTTATATTTTTCAAAACTTCAGTTTTTAATTCTCTCCCTCATTTCTTCTGTTTTCTTCTTCATTTCAACCTTATTTCTCCCTAATTTTCATCGAAACTCTACTCCATTTTCAAGCATTTTCTTCTTCTTCTTCCCCCAAAAACTTCATTACTTTTCTTCTTCTTCTTCTTAGCTTTCTTTTCTCCTTTAATTGCGGCAAAAAATCTCTATTTTTCAAGCTTTCTTCTTCTTCTTCATTTTCGGGCTCCTAGCTTCTCTTCCACCTACTACATTTCAAAGGTACTAATTTCTTTGTTATTTTTTTTGCTATTTTTTAGTTTGCTATAGTTTATTTATTCCATACCTTGAAAGCTATGGAATAAAAGAAATGTTGGTGTTTGTTTTGTGTGTTTCTTTTCAACAACATCTAATCCACTCATTTTGTTTTATTTATTGCCTTTCAAATCTACTTTCTACTTTAAATACTTATATGCTCTCATACCACATTATATATATATATATATATACACTACTACAAATGAGGGAAATTGTGTCGGTCAATCCAAAATATTTTTAAAAACACGGATATTTGGTGTCGGTCAGACCGACACCAAAGGTGACAGACACCAAAAGTCCGCGTTTTAAAAAAAAATCGACACCATTTCCTTTCTAAAAATAACCGGTCCAAATTACTTTTGGTATTGGTCTAACCGACACCATTTCTTCTGTTTTATTTTCGGTTATATTTTGAAAAGATTGATCCCCTTCCCTATCATTTCTTCTCGGTTTCTTCTTCATTTCAACTTTTTCTCCCTAATTTTCATCGAAACCCTACTCACTTTTTAAGCACTTTCTTCTTCTTCCCAAAAACTCCATTTCTTTTCTTCTTCTTCTTCTTAGCTCTCTTTTCTCCTTTACCCGCGGCCAAAAACTACATTTCAAAGGTACTGATTTAATTTCTTTGTTATTCTTTTGCTATTTCTTTGTTATTATCATGTATTCCATACATTTTTATAGTGAAGTTCTTCTAAGAAGGCAAATGCTATTTTTTAGTTTGCTAAACTTTATGTATTTTGTTTAGAGTAATACTTGCCTCTAAAAAGGAAGTGTTGGTGTTTATCTAGTGTTCTTTGAAATATCTAGTGTTCTTTGAAATAAAGGAAGTGTTGATGTTTATAGCAAATATCTACGGTTCTTTCAAATAAAGGAAATGTTGGTGTGTTTGTTTTGTGTCTTTCTTTCAAATATCTAGTGTCCTATTTATTACCTTTCAAATATCTAGGGTTCTAAACCTACATTATGCTTCTCTTGGGGGTGTTTGTTAAGTAGTCTTACAAACAATTTTGGACTTGGGATTTAGCAAAAACTTTTTTTGTAATCTAAATATCGAGCACTTACAAGTCCATTACAAACTCTCAAATAAGTGCTCAAGTAGATCCTCAAGTTAGTTTTTAAAAGCCCCATAAAAACTCCACTTTGGCCCACTTATAGACTCTAGTACTATACAAACAAATAAACATATACAAACCTCTTTCCAAAACCATTAAACAAACAAGCATTTAATTATAAAACCCTCTACTAAAACAAGCAAACAAACAAGCTTTAGAAATTTAAAAAATCTATAAACACTCAAACAAACTTCTCATACATAAACACTCAAAATAAAACACTCTACAAATTCACAAATAAACACCCCCTTAATCTTTGATTATCTATTTTATTTATTTATTTGTTTGTGGGTTTAGTTATATATTTAAAGTAGTGCCTTAGAGTAAATAGTGCCTAATAAATTTGTGTTTGGATTTTTATCCTTGTGTGTAGGTATTATTTTAGTTGGGATATGGATAAGTTGTGGATGCTTAAGGATCAAATGTCACAAGAATATAGTTTAGGAGTTGCGAGTTTTATAGAAAATGCTTTACGAAATTCAAAAGAGTCTAATGTTGTTTGTTTTCCATGTTTGAAATGTGTGAACGCCAAGTACCAAAATGTGAATGTAGTAAGAGACCATTTATTTGTAAATAGTATCGATCAAAGTTATGACACGTGGATTTGGCATGGAGAATCTACATCGAAGAAAAGAAGCAATATTGAATGCGATGTTCCAATCGATCAAACTATCGATGAGGATTTGGATGACCAAATATGTATGTTTGAGGCTACACACGATTATTTTAACGACAAATCACCAATATTTGAGCAATCATTAGAGAATGCCAAGAAACCATTATACCAAATTTGTAATAATTTTACTAAGATATCTACATTGATTAAGCTTTATAATTTGAAAGCAAAGTTTGGATGGAGTGATAAGAGTTTCACAGAGTTGTTAGAACTATTAAGCGTTCTACCGCCTTGTCCTAATGAAATTCCGATATCCACCTATTATGCCAAGAAGATTTTAAGTACATTAGGAATGAATTATGAAAAGATTCATGCCTGCATCAATGACTGTTGTTTGTATCGAAAAGAACTCACTAATACCGAATTGTGTCCTACAGAACATCAAGATGGAAAGTTCGGAAGAATGCGCAAGTAGGGATAAAAATATTCCAGTCAAAGTCATATGGTATTTCTCTCCAATTCCAAGATTTGAACGAATGTTTTGAAGTAAAGAAACTTCAAAATTATTGACGTGGCATGCTATGGACGGACAGGTCGATGGGAATATAAGACATCCAACCAATACACTCTCATGGAAACAAATAGATGAAAGATGTCCCGAATTTAGTTTAGAATCTAGGAATCTTCGTCTAGCCTTATCAACAGATGGTGTAAATCTACACGGAGACCAAAGTACTAGATATAGTTGTTGGCTAATGATGCTGGTTACTTACAATCAACCTCTATGGTTGTGCATGAATCGTAAATATTTGATGTTAAATGCATTGATTTCTGGACCCAAACAACCACGAAATGACATAGATGTCTATTTAGCACCATTAGTCGACGATCTGAAAATGATATGGAATAGAGGTATTGAATGTTTTAATGCACACCGTTAACAACGTTTCACCTTGAAAGCTATTTTGTTGTGGACCATTAATGATTTTCCTGCATACTGTAATTTGTGTGGGTGTACTGTAAAAGGGTATCATGCGTGTCCGATATGTGGAGAGGAAACAACATATACTTATTAACCTAAGGGAAAAAAGATGACATACTTTTGATATCGGAGATATCTACCTATTTGACACCCATATAGACGACAAAAGAAAGCATTTAATGGGGAACAAGAATTCAGAGTAGCTCCTGAACCGTTAAACGGCGAAGAGATTCTTGCAAAAGTAAATACTATTCAATTTACTCATGGTAAAGGACGTAGAAAAGAGGAGCATGCAAACACTTATTGGAAGAAGAAATCAATTGTTTTTTGAGTTGGAGTATTGGAAACATTTTCACGTGCGACATTGTTTAGATGTCATGCACATCGAGAAGAATGTTTGTTCTAATATTATTGGAATCCTACTTGATATTCTTGGAAAAACAAAAGATGGGTTAAAAAAACGTCAAGACCTAGTTGAATTGAATATTAGATCGGAGTTAGCCCCAAAAATGGGAGAGAAAAGAATATTCTTGCCTCTAGCATGTTACACACTAACAAGAAATGAGAAATTGAGCGTGTGTAAAACATTATCTGAATTAAAGTACCGGAAGGATATTCATCCAACATAAGTAAAACAATATCGATTAGTGATTTGAAACTATACAGGTTAAAATCGCACGCCCATCATGTTTTGATGCAACAACTACTACCTCTAGCAATTCGTGGTATTTTGCCTAAACATGTTCAATATGCTATCATTCGTCTATGCTTTTTCTTTAATGCTATATGTTCTAAGTCGAAAGGATTGCAAGATGATGTAGTGGTCACTTATGTCTTTTGGAGAAGTTTTTTCGACCATCATTTTTCTTAATAATGATTCACCTTATGGTTCATCTTGTAAGAGAGATATAATTTTGTGCACCAGTTTATTTGAGGTGGATGTTTCATTTTGAAAGATATCTGAAGATTTTGAAAGATTATGTTCGTAATAGAAATCGACTGGAGGGATGCTTTGGAGAAAATTATAAAGTAGAAGAGTCGATAGAGTTTTGCTCTGAATTTTTACAAGGAGTTATATATGTTGGATTGCGATCATCAAATAATGAATATGCAAATAATATTGATCGACCATTATCTGCTGCCAATTATAAAACACCAACTAAGGATATGATTGATCAAGCTCATTTGTATGTACTATATAACTTAGACGTTGTGTTTCTATTTGTAGATCAACACATGCAGATGTTGTCTAAATTGAATCCTAGTAGGTCTAAAAATAAAAAATGGCTTCAAGACGAACATAATAAAAAATTCAGTACTTGGTTGCGTGATCGTGTTGGGCTCGCTTTAGGGGTTCGGAACAATTCTATATCATCTATGTTGATGTGGGTATCACATGAACCTCATTCAGAAGTGATCACTTATAATAGTTATATGGTCAATGGTATTCAATATCATACAAGAAGTCGAGATGATCTTAGAAGTGTGCAGAATAGTGAAGTTATGATAACGACACAAACTTTGCAAGTTTCTACTTCGAAGGACAAAAACCCTCTTATATTAGAAATGACATTTTATGGTGTACTTCAAGAAATTTGGGAGCTTGATTATGATAATTTTAGAGTCGTTTTATTCAAATGTGATTGGATGGAAAATAATTATGGAATTAACGTAGACGACGTTGGATTCACAACTGTAGACCTTAATCGCATTGGACATAAATTCGACTCCTTCATTTGAGCCACTCAAGCATAACAAGTCTTCTATATTAAAACCGATCCATCCTACGTGCACTACTATGGATGGAAGGTCGAAAGGGCAAGAATAAAGAGCATGTCGATGAAGTCATGGTTGAAGCCTTAAATCAAATTGTAAGGATGTTTAATTGATATTACAGTTAACATTTCAAATCTCTGATAGATTATTTTTAATTAATTCAAAATATTTTCATTTTAGAATAAGTTGGGAAATGAACATCGAGGTGCAGATGTTTTGATCGAAGCCTTGGGAACACCCGAGCACCGAGGACGTGTTAGGGTCGTTGGTCAATTTCTATCTCCGTCTACTTTCTTCAAAATGGCTCGTCCAAATGATAGTATGTAAACACCCGAGCATCAAGGACGTGCTATCCAAGTTGGTTGCTCTCCTTGTAGGGAAGTAATCACGATCAATTACCCCCGATTTTGGGAGAAGAACTAATAAGGCAAGAAGATGAGATCTTCTAAACACCTTTAGTCATTAGAGATGAACCCCGCATGGTCCATCCCATTGTCGAAGACTTGGTAGAAGTAACTTGCATATTATTAATTTCATTTCTTATATGTTTCTTAAATTTCATTACTCTAACTATGTGTTTGTTACATTTGAAGGGTGTGGCATGTCAACTTGCCATTTAAAATATTGGCAACATTGTTGCCGTTGGCACAATGTATGAATCAAGCGGGGCACCTGCTAAGATTTATGGACTTCCACTAGGAAAGTACAATGCATCCTAGTGGATTTAATAATTGGAAATAACGAGGATTTGGACCTTCAAATTCCTCTAAACGATGAGCTTCAATACCTTGAACAAGCCACCAACAATTTTGTGTCATGGCCGCGTGCATGGATTATTAAGACGTCAACCAACGTATCAAAAGAAGTATTTAATTTTACATTTCCTCTTTATAGTATGTACCACATTATTAGTTTACTAAAAATAGATTAAATTTATTTTCATAGTCGTCACTTCCAAGCAAAGGTAAGAAGGTTGTGTCAGATACACAATCTCATCAATCAGGCATGGTGCTTCCAACCACAATCAAGTTGGTCTATCACTTTGCTAAACACATTATGAGTGATAGTGACATGCTGTCAATTGATCTTACTGAGAATATGTTTGGATTTCACAACAACTATTACCTTGCTAGAGAAGACATTTTGTAGTATTGTGAGATGGAAGAGATCGGCTACACTCTCATTCTTTGTTACATTGCGTAAGTACTATTTCCTTTTCAATTATTATAACAACTTTGTTACATTGGTTTACTAGTAACGTTTCCTAAATCTATTTCAACTACATTTGGGCTACTTACGATGAACAGATTCTTGATAACTACTTACTAGTGGACGGTAGTAGTTTTGCTTCGATTATGAAAAAACAAAATCAAGAAGGGAAAATCAAGAATCTGGCTGATCGTTTTGACATGATTATGGATGTCCGTCAACATGTCTTCTTTCCCTTTAATATCGGGTATGCATTTTGAAATTTTGAACTTCGTAATGTGTAATCTATGAAGATGGTACTGTTTAGTGTAGTCCTAATTCCTCGTTATGTCATTTTAGGCACCATTGGATTTTAGTAGTACTAATTCTTGATGATGAGACCGTTTATATTATGAACTAACTCGGTCAAAAGGCGCCCGATGAGACTTTAGCTCATATCATGAACACGTAAGTTTTTTTTGTTTTTGGTAGTTTTTTTGTTTCAATTAGCTTATTATCCTAATGTTTTTACTTTTGTTCTATATTTCTTATAGAATGTGGCAATCAAAGAATGGGTTCAGAGCCACAAAATTAATATGGAAATCAATGAAGGTACGTTAATAAATCATAGCTAGATTTATTTGATTCTTGGCCTTTTGGAATTATTATTAACATTGCCTAAAATTTTGGTCACTAGTGCCCTCATCAATTAAGATCCATAGTGTGTGGATATTATGTCCAACTTTTCATGCGGAAGATGATATCCAACACGCGCACCCCTATAACCAAACTGATAAGTTTTTGTTTTACTTCATTAACAATTTTAGTTTCTAAATTCTGCGACACTTTTTATTTACTAATTCCGAAATATTGTTTTATGTTTTAGTTTAATTCCACGAAACCATACAAAAGAAGATATTAATGGAGTACGAATCAAATTGGCAGACTTCATAGGTAGATTTTTATAACCGAATTATAATTAGTTATAGTGTAGGTTGTTGAATATTGTTATATATAGCATTATACTCAAGTTATAACATTTTGAATATTGGATATTGTGTATTAATTGTTTACT
>JBBMEG010064111.1:0-14185 GCA_037832605.1 Cyclanthera cordifolia
TTCGAGTCATTGCCATGTCGTTTTCTCCCCTATTTATCCTCAGCACTTGAAGACGAAGAAGCAAAAAGTTCTATAATGTAATTGTTAACAAATAATTACTAGATCAAACATAAACCACTTGATAACGATGCAGCGGAATAAACTACGTTGTTCGGACGAAGCCTACATCCACGGGCGAAGACGGCAAAAAATATTCCACTAGAGTTTTATACAATATCCGGGTAACCATGCCCGTTCCTAGACCCGACACCGGAATACATCAAGGAAGTGGAGACTACAAACTATTGTCACAAATAGGGCTCGAACCTAGAATAGAGAGGGAGCACACCTCTCAAGCCCAAGTCTTCAACCAACTGAGCCATCCCCTTGGAGACTCCCATCTAAGAAGTTAGAGATGAAGTAAAATTGTTACAACTTAGGTCATCCATATGAACTTTGGCCACTAATTAAACTTGATCTTATTTAATTTTGACTCAATTTTGAAATAAAATAAACTTTTAATCCAATTTAATTTTGAGAATATTGTCTCACAATTTAATTTAAATGACGTGACAATTTATAATTGGTAGAAATTTCTCAATCGAGCAGTAGCTCAATGATAATAATACATCAAATTTCAAGAATTTTTTTTTTTTTGAACATCCAACCTACCACATTTTATTTGATCTTTCTCATCCATTAAAAATAATTTTGATATTTTTAAGACTAAAAGAGTGTTGGCTTTTTTTGTATTTTTATTTTAAAATTTAAAATTAAAGAAAGAATAAAAAATAGATGTTATAAATAACTTCAAGAACAGAAAAAACACCATCATATGAACAATTGACGATCATGTACAATTATTGTAAACTAAGATATGAATAAGTATGGAAAATCGATATTTTCACCAATAACTTTTCTTCTACGTTACACACAAATTATTGTACGGACGTCCTTACTAATTATTGTTGGTGAAGTGAACACAACTAATTATTAAGGCCGTATTTTATTCAAAAAAATAAAATAAAAATATTTAAGGGCATATTTGATTCATGAATTAAAATTAAATTAAGAAGAGTTAACTAATATATTAAGCGTCATTAAAAAAAAAAAAAGTAATATATTGAAGGTTCAATTTACATGTGTTTCGTGATTTTAAAAGGGTTGATGTCGTGTTGATTTTATTGTTTTATGATAATCGAATTTAACACCATGCGTGATTGTGACAAACCACCTAAACCAAGACTAAGCATGAATGAATTATTAAGGATCATATCAAGGAGCTCTAATAGTGTTTTAAATTTAAGGTATGCTTAGGGGTCAATTAGTAGACATGGGGTAAAATTCTTGATTTGTTAATAAACGAGGAATTTTCCCCTAAGGTTTGAACCCTTCTCTTCCCCTTCTCAATTGATTCTCTTCTCCCGGCAAGATTTTCTTCCCCTTTTGCGTATCCAAAACATGATTTTTCTCCTATCTCTTGCAAAAAATTGTTCGACTCGTTTCATTACGATTCCTTGCATGTTTGTCTGGGTTTTCTCTTACTCGACTTTGAGTTCTTCCTTATGTCTTTCCCTTCAACTTTCAATCACGGCTGAGTGTTGGGATTCAAGGGTTTCGGTAGTGTTTTGCGAATAGAGGTGTGAGATCGAGACCTTATTTCTCCTCATTCCTTTTGTGAATGGTCGAAGTAGGTATGCCTCGAGTTGGGGTTTTGTTTGAGGTTCTTTATTAGAATCAACAAACAGTTAGCAGTTTGTTTAAAAACAAACTGATTAGTTAAACAGTTTAGTCTTGTTAATAAACTGTTGCCTTATTACTACATTCACTGTAATATTTCAACCTCTATATAAAGATGTCATATATCAAATAAAAGGTAACGAACATCAGTGTATTTCATTAACATGGTATCAAAGCCCATTAAGCCCAAAAGGGTAATCGGTCCAATAAAATGAAATTGAGATCCGAGTCAAGATTGGTGAGCCCCGAAGAGGCCCCATCTTGAGGGGGCGTGTTGAGGATCTCAAATATCCCACATCGGTAAGGTGGGGAGTCCTCCAACCACATATAATACAAGGTGGGCTACTCCTCTCATTGCCAATTGGGTTTGAGATGGATGCCCACACGTTCTATCAATGTAAGAGGTTGTTGAGGTGAAACTCAAACTCTAATTCCTTTCCATTTTATTCCTCCTTGACTGACGAGCTCGATTTATAGTTTCTTTTTGGAAATACCTGAAGTGCTTGAAAGTGTCGGGTTCTAGTATGTGTTTAAGCCGAGACCAGGAGAGGCCTTGTTAGCTCGAGATAAATTAAATGACAAATGATATGCAGTTTTCACTCTAAAAAATCCATTAGAGTTTTGGTTCCAAATGATTTCATCCTCCCTAACACCTAAGCCAATCGAGATGTTGCAGATTTTACCCGCTTCATCTTGAGAGAACATAGAGTCAATCAAGTTGGTATCCCAACCCTCATTGCCGATAAGATTAACCACTTTAAGATTTTTCCAAATGCTCCTTACTCGAAATAGGAACCGGGTTATCTTTGCATAGAAGCCACATGTCTCTCCCTATTACAATTCTCCAGTCATTTCCAACTTTCTATCTATATCTCTTTTGAAAAAGGTCTCTATCCCACAAAAGGCCTCTATCCAATAAAATACTTCTCCATGGAAAGGGAGGAGCATTCGGAATTCTTGTCTTCTATGAAATCCCCATCTTTGTAAATTGATGGTTTATTTTTAAAAAATTAATAGATTGGAATATTTGAAATGACATCTATAATCGTGTATAATAATGATGTTAATTGTTTTTTCTTAAAAAATTTGTATAAAGTTGAAAATTTATATTCCATTTAACAATTATATACAAAGTATACGTTAAATTAAGTATAAACTTTAACAAATATTTCATATAAAATTCTAAATCTAAATTTTTTTAATTTAAATAAAATGTTTGACAAATATGATTAAAGAGGATTTTGGAAAACGAGATTGAGAGAATATATGAGAATTATTGTTGAAATTTGTGACAGGTTAACTTAATACGTGGTGGTTAACTTAATCAGTCCACCAAACATGGATTGGAAGAGTTAAGTTAACACTCGCACCAATCATGACCTAATTGATATATATGTCTGACAAATGAGTTCTATGTTTGACAACCTATCTTTAGGTAAAAAGAACTAGTGCAATATTGATATTAAGTACAACCCAGAAATCAATAAGTTACAAATGATAGTTAACTAAAAAACAGGACAACATTTCTTTGCATTGTACATACATGTGTGGGGTATGTGTATATACATCATATACAACCCGAATCTATGATTAATTTAGTGACGAGAATCCCGGTTGTAGAGAAAGAATGATGTAAGTGGAAAAGATCCAGACTTGCATCAAGGTTTTGCAGCTTTGTCTACGCTTTGAGTTGCCTGGTTCGTCATAGTCGAAGAAGAGGTAAAACCGAGGGAACGACTGTGTAAAGTGAAAGCGAAACTGGAAAAAGGTCAGCGAATAAAGTACTAATAGCATAACAAGAATCACAGACAGACGAAGAATACTCAGAAAATTTGATGAAATGTAATTCTACTCAAAAGTAAAGTAAGTGAATACAAGATGAAAAGAAATAAGCTGCGTAACAAAAAGAATAAAACTAAACGAAGTTAACAACTCAATCTAACTATACAAACAACTTTCAACTAATTAGCTAACTAACTAGCTATATTTAACTATCTAAGCTAGACATATAATGTGTAGATAAAATATTCATATTTTTCACGTGACAAAATATTTGCCATACATTTACTTAATTTTTCAATAAAAATAATATCACATTAAAAAACTCAATAAATATGTAGAAAATTCTTTGTCAAGCAAATTCTACTTAGGTAAGTATTTCTCTCATTTTTTTTCACAATCTACTGTTGTTGAACATATTTAAAAAAAAAAAAACTCAAGAAATTAGTTTGAATATTCCTATATATAGTTATCGTTGAGTTCAAAAAAAAAAAAAAACTAAAAACTAAAAACTAACTTGTTAGTTAATATAATTAAATTAACTCCAATCTATTAACTTAAACTTTTAGATTTATTGATATTTTTATAGTATTTCAATGAAATTTGAACTCAACATTTTGTAGTTAGCTTGACTGATACCAATAGTAACGACCCATCGAAAGGGTTTGTGGCGCAGTGGTTTCATTGTTTGATGTTAATCTAGTTCTACACTTGTAAAAACCTAAAACGCGATTTAAAACAAATTTATTACAATTGCTCGTGCAGAAAGAGATGTAACTCGACTATAAATAGAACAATTATAACTAAGACACAATGAACTTGTCCCCCCTCGGGTCTATCCTCAGCTGCCGGTCCTCCATTATGGTGCATACTTGCAACTATGATTTTGAATCATCAACCAACACAAAACGAAGGGTGGATTCTATAAAAACTTATTAAGAAATCTCGCACGGGATGCACACATCATATAGAACCAATGCATGTGTAATCAAAAGCCTATGAATAACATGCGCAAACAAATGAGAACATATCCCGACTCACTGGTACCTGTGCCTAGATCACGCTTTCGGTTGTCAGTCTGAAACTCGGACAGTCTATAGTGCTTTAACCCCTTGGTTTCAAAAAGAATTGCGAGAGCCTCGACCATGGTTGGTTACCTAACACGTCTATAGACTTTATGGTCAAACCCGATGGTCACATGCCGCTCTCGAGATGGTTACAATCCATTATTTCACAAGCATAATCTCTTACATCTGACTACCTCTATCCATCAGAGAACAATGCCACGTCTAGCCACCGCGATTTGTCGTTCCCTGAAGTGTCACGTAGCAATAGACGTTATAGTCTACTGCCACCACCCTATGACAGAGCAGAGACTTGTCTAGGCCGCATGACCCACATGCTCACACTATCAAGGAAAGTGACTCGACTCTCACAACAACACACAATGCATGCAACAAACCCTATAGTCTTATGCAAAAGTACATAGCAGGAGAAAGACATATCATAATCAATCTACCTAAATATTCTCTTAAAACTCAAGATAAAGAACATGTCATCATGATGACATGCTACATAATATATCCATACAGAACTTGCTTCCGCTCAAGTATATATTCACTTCATGACGTCATGCAAGTCACATATTAAACCAGATAAACATGCATTGGATACTAAAACATATTTAGCATGCAAGTATCAAGAGGCATTACTAAAGTAAAAAAAAAAAAAAATATATATATATATATATACACACACACACAGACATCAACAAGAACCCTATATGCATTTGACCAACCAAATCAAAAGTAAAATACAATTTGAATACATGAAAGCACAGTAACAAGAAGTAACTACAAGGTTTGTTTAGGCAAAACAAGTTCGATTAGGGTCATTTTCTCTTTGTTCTACCAAAACCAGCTAAAACTAGACTTGATTCTAATCAAGGAACTGCCTGGTTAAGCCCTCGAAGCTATAGTTAAGCAATAATACTAGTAAGCATTTAATAACTAACTCAACAATACATAGATAAGGGTCGAAGATACCACGCTCACTTACACGATGCGAACCCATTAAATCTCGCTTCCAAAAATTAGCTTGAGACGACTGAAACCCTCAGCGAGCAGTTCAACCACAACTCTAGCTTCACCCAAACTAGACAAACCTCGAAGCAGAAACGAACACACCCAAGCAGTAAATCGAACACACTTTAACCAAAACAAACTTTTTAAATCGAACACCACTGAAGCATCAATCTCGACTTAAGGGAAACAATCCAAATAATTGCCAACTCTTAGGGTTGCTGAACAGTGCATCACGCATTTGATAAAACACTAACGCCGGCTAAATTGGAACAAGCAAGCCTTGATATTAAACCTTGAATCCAGCCCTCGAACACAACTTCAATTTTGAACTTCTTTAAAACCCAGCAAAAACTTATCAATGAATTCGCTCGACACTTCATTTAGCGTTCAAACCCAAGCTCTCGAGCTTCAAAGATTCGAGCAACCAAGCCCATAAATACTACTTCTCAAATCCTACTCGTTCACATCCAATAATAACACATCTAATATCCAACTGAAGTTATAACCAAGATCCCATTAAGGTTCATCAATAAACAAATGAGCACTAGCCACTACCCCATATTTGAATATTTAACAAGTACAACCCAACTCTAATTAAATACCAAAAGCGAGCATACAATACACACATCAACGAGAACAAAACAATTTGAGTTACATTAGCATGATGCTTCACTAAGCTACAAAGAAGGAGAACAAAACTTACAAACTTGAATCACACGAGCTTCAAGGCTGGCTAACTTAAACTCGAGCCTTATGGTTGTAGGTACTTCTTTCAATTGGAAGAAGAATAAGAACAGAAACCCACAACGCTCAACCTACTACAAACGACCCAGAAATTCTCGTGCACCCTGATTCAAATGCTCAACGTGCTGGAAACGAGGACTGCGATGCGAAATACATCAAGGAGAAGAGACACACATGAATTGCTCAAAGCCACAGAGAAGACGATGATCACAAGGGAAACACGTGAGAGAGAAAGGAAAAGAAATCGTGATAATAGCCAAAACGCAACGAAAAAATTTGAGGAAGAGAGGGATTGGAAATAGATAAGGAGTTCGTCCACGAAGAGGGAAACCATCAGGAATTTGAGGAGAAGGGAAAACGATTCCAAAAGGGAAAAGTTAGGGATTTTGAGTGAAACTTTGGCATTTTGCAATTTAGTCTTTCAAAATTCATTAAACCCTTGAAAGAACCCCCACGTAAACATAAAAATCCAAGACATCTATTTTAATTTAATTTGAACTTCACACCCAATTGGAAAAATCTTAGCCTCATATATTAGTTATATTTGGATTGACAAGCTTAGAGGTTTATAACAATTAAGTCTTGGGGGGAAAACTCAATTTCAAGCATTTCGTTACAGTAAAATCTTGATTGGCTCAGATCCTTGGATCCGTAGAGAAGTAAGTCCTTATTTTTATGGTGTTAAGTGTGGTTGGGAGAATAGTTTTGTGTCGGATCTGTTGGTGGACAATAATTGGAATATTGGTTTAGTTAATGATATTTCTAGGGAGGAGGATGCGTTGATTATTAGGAATACCTCTTTGAGCTTTGAACGGAAACCCACAACGCTCAACTTACTGCAAACGACCTAGAAATTCTCATGCACCCTGATTCAAATGCTCAACGTGCTTGAAACGAGGACTACGTGCGGAATACATCAAGGAGAAAAGACACACATGAATTGCTCAAGGCCACATAGAAGACGGTGATCACAAGGGAAATAGGTGAGAAAGAAAGGAAAGGAAATCATGATGTGAGCCAAAACGCACTGAAAAAATTTGAGGAAGACAGGGATTCAGAGCGCATGGGAAATTCATCCATGAAGAGGGAAACCATCAGGAATTTGGAGAGAAGGGAAAACGATTCCAAAAGGGAAAATTTAGGGATTTTGAGTGAAACTTTGGCATTTTGCAATTTATTCTTTCAAAATTCATTAACCCTTGATAGAGCCCCCACGTTTTTAAACATAAATCTAAGACATCTATTTTAATTTAATTTAAACTTCACACCCAAATGTAAAAATCTTAGCCTTATATATTAGTTATATTTGGATTGAAAAGCTTAGAGGTTTATAACAATTAAGTCTTGGGGGAAAATTCATTTTCAAGCGTTTCCTTACAATATAATCTTGATTGGCTCGGATCCTTGGATCCGTAAAGAGGGCAGTCTTTATGTTTATGGTGTTAAGTGTGGTTGGGAGAATAGTTTTGTGTCAGACCTGTTGGTGGGCGATAGATGGAATATTGGTTTAGTTAATGATATTTCTAGGGAGAAGGATGGGTTGATTATTAGGAATACCTCTTTGAGCTTTTCTCCTAAGGGTGACGAGATTGTGTGGAATCGTAATGTGGATGATTATTTCTCTGTTAAAAGTGTGCACACATCAGCTTATTGTTAATATCTTGGATTACCAAATTCCTTCTTCGTCAAATACAAATAATTCTATTTCTTGTTGGAGAAAATTTTGGAAGGTCAATATTTCTTTTAAAGTTAAGATTGGGGCTTGAAGCCAAATTTCAAATGCTATCCCGACTAGGAGTTATATCTATAATAAAGGAATTTATATCAAGGTTGCTTGTTTGTTAGGAGGCAAGGATAAAGAAACGATTAATATGCATTTTATGAAAGATTGTAAAATTACTACTAATATTTGGATGCACGTGTTTCCTTGGTTTTCTAATTTTTGCTGGTGTATGAGAGCAACAAAAAAGGTTTGGAATTCTTGGATACCTTATTTAATCATATTGCAAAGGAAGAGCAGGACAAAACAATTGTCACTTTATACAGCCTTTGGAGCTTTAGAAATTGTTTGCTTCACAATAAAATATCTAAAGAGTTCCAAAAGCTCAATGAGAGGATTAATTTAACATTAATGCTTATTGTTTGGCTCGTGCAGGTCATTCTGTTGTTGTCCTTGGATTGGCATCTGCTATCGTTCCAAAGTGGAAGGCTCCCCGTGTTGGATGTTGGAAGCTGAATTCGAATGTGGCATTATCACCTATTTATGGTAAAGGAAGCATTGGATGGATTTTGTGGGATTGGCCAGGTATTCCTTTGTTTGCTGGCTAGAGGGCTGGTTTTGAGAACTTATCTGTTAAGTACCTGAAAGGGCTAGCTGTGAGGGAGGACCTTAAGTCTTTGATCGAGGTTAAGATCACGTGGATGCCCCTATTCTGGTTGAATCGTGCTCTACTAATGTTATCCACACTGTTGTTAATGATTCCTCAGATATGTCTAAATTCAGTATTATTGTTGCTGATATTAAGAAGATGGCTACCAATTTGAGCTTTGTTACGTTTATTCATTATAATCGGAGTTGTAACAGGGTGGCAGGTGGTTTAGCAAAACAGATTTCTTTTGGTTTTTTTAGCTTATTATTTTTGTCTTCTTTTATAGAGGAAATATGTAATCCCTCATATTATGTGAAAAACCACCATAAAGGCCTTTAGGCATGCTAGGTTTTTTTTTTTTTTTTTTTATTTTTTTATTTTTTAAATGGCTTTTATAATCTGCATCGCATAGGACTGAAACTCAGGTCTTTCCTAAGACAAGGGTGGAACCAACCAACTCACCCAAAAGCATTTTATTAAAAGCTTAAGGTTAATTAATTTTCTTATAAAAGATTGAAGGGCTTTATTGCAAATACCCAAAAATTTAACCCTAACATTGGCTAAACCCCCTTCGATTTTCTCTCTCCTCTGCGACCCCCCTTCTCGCAATTTCTCTCTCTCCTCTCTCAGTTTCTCCTTCTTCTTCTCCTATCCCAGTTTGCGAGCATTATCGTCGCGATCTCTCTCACGACCTTTCTCTCTCTCTCATGACTGCTCTCTCTTTCACGACCTCTCTCTCCTCTATGATTTGCTCTCTCTCTTGGTTGACTCTCTCTCGATCTGTTCTCCCTCTCTCGCGGCTTCTCTCTCTCTCTCTCTATCTCTCTCTTCCGACACGCGTGAAGCTTCCTTCGTCGTGTAGCTTCCTTCCAGTTCTTGCGATCTTGGTTCGATCCGAAGGGCTGGATCATTGGGGTGGTGTAAGTTCTTTCTTCGCTTGCAAGGGTGTTTATTTTGTGTGTAGCCGAGCAAGGTGAGAACTTTACTTTTGAATTTTTTGGCCCTTGTGTTGTTGAGTTAGTTCTTAATGCTTTAGGGAAAATTTAGGTAGTGTGTGAGTTTTTATTCGTTTACTGTTTTGAGGTTGTGTATGGAAGTGATGTTCGTGTTCTGGGCATTTTCGTGTTAGCTAAGCTTTCTGGTTGTTTATAAGTGATTAAACTTGTTTTTCCTTAAACCAACTTAGTAGTATGGCCTCGGTTATATTGTTTATGTTGAGCTTGGTTCGAGTTGGATTGGAGGTTTAGTGTTAGGTGAGGTTTGACAAGCTTAAGCTCGAGTCGAGTTGGAGTGTTAAGAAGGGTTGAGATCTTGATTGACGGCTTGAACCCAAGGCTATCGGGTGTAAGTTGAGTTGAAGCTTATGGTACTTTCTTAACCTTCGAATTCGTTAAGTTCTTATTGTAGTTTGGTTTGCTGTGCTTGAGCATTAAGGCTTAAAGGCGTGAAGGGGTTGGTCGTTGGCGCCAATAAGCTTGATCTTTTAGTTGCGAGTTAGAGCTTGGCTTGGGGATTTTTGAGTTGGGCTCTAAGCTAGCACTTCGGTTTCAGCACCTGTGGTACCAACAAATCCCTTAAGTCCTTGAGGTTATTCGTGTTCTCGTTTGCTCACTGTATGTGTTGTTTGTTTCATTGTAGGTTCATAGGCTTGCTTGAGTGCTCTCTTTGGGGATCGAGCCTCAATCGTTCAGTTCTAGTAAGCGAGTGTAAGGGACCCTAACCGGGTGTTGGTTGCTTGTTTTTACCTAGAAACAAATGCTTGTTGTAGTGTTCGTTCGTATGTCGAATTGTATCTTACTATATTATGCTTCGTGTATTTCAAACTGTATGTTGCTTCTATTTGACTGGTTTGTCGCATGTAGGATTCCTTGTTGATTTATGTACATGTATAAATGATGGTAGTTTTGATTCTTGATACTCGTATACTGAATATGATTTAGTACCTGATGTATATTCGGTGTCTGGTTTAAGACTTATACTTGCATGATATTACAATATGATTATGTATTGTGTTGTAGCATGCTTTGGATGAATACATTGCATAGCATGTAAATGTGATGATCTGTTCGTGAAAACCACGCCTTACCTAGTTGCTTAAAATGTCTCGAATAAATTGCATCAATGACATTGTTTGGATGACACGTCTTGCTTGAGTTGTTTGCATAGGTCATAGGATCGGTTGCATTGCTTGATGTGTTGTTCTGCATTTGAGTCACTTCCTTGATTGTGTGAGCATGTCGGCCTAAAGGCCTTGACATGTCTCTGCTTCGCCACACAGTGGTTGCAGTAGACCATAGGGTCTGCTGCTACGTGGCACGTCATGGAACAACCCATCGGGATGGCCGGACGAGGCAACGTTCTCTGACGGACAAAGGTAGTCAGATGTAAGAGATTGTGCTCTTGGAAGGATGGATTGCAACCATCCCGAGAGCGACGCGTGACCATCGGGTTTGACCATAGGGTCTTTTAAAAGTGTTGGGTAGCCTCCGCGGTCGGGGCTCCCGGAGTCCTTTCTGATACCTAGAAGCTCTCGAGATACTATGGGTCTACTTCTAACTATAGCGTAGTCCGAGCACCCATCTTGCGAGTTGCAAACTGTCAAGCACAAGTATGATCAAGGCTTCGGCTAGCGTATCAGCTTAAGCTTGGACAGATACCTGCCCCTACAGCTGGACGAGTTACTGGCTAGCTTAGTATTGTCGGAGAACATGATTGATTCTTGTTCACCTCACTCGCGCCGGAGATACCCTAGGAGGCGCCCTAGGAGGCGCCCGGACGACTCCATAGCTTGTACCCTTATTTCAAGGTGCTCCGTCTTACGCGACATGGTCGTGTAATGGCTTTTCAAGTCTTATGGCATTGGATGGAGACCTAGTTTTTCTTACGGGTAGCATAGCCAAGGGATCTTGGATTCAGAGGGTGTGATAGGGGAATCAGTTATTGGATGGAGATCCCTTATCGCGTGAGTTGGAGCTAGAATTTGCTAAGCAGTGAGCAGCCGAAATTGCTAAGGCATAAGTGAGCGTCGCGCTAGCAGGTTGGACCGCACTTTGCTCGGCGCCGTGTGTGGTATCTGATGTGTTTGGATTGACCCCACCGTGCCGGAGGGACCCAGGATAGCCTGGGCGACTCTAGTGGATAGCCCTTGCATCTAGGTGCTCTACTGTACCCAGAAGGGGTCGGGTAGTGACTTTGGAGTTTCACGGCCTCGACTGGTGAGACTCATCGAGTATTGCCACGAGTTTTGGAACGCGTGGCACATACACCCGAGAGTAGGGACGCTTTCCCATTCGTTTGTACATGTTATTCATAGACTTATGATTTATGTTTGTTGTGTTCCTATATGCAGCATGCACCCCGTGCGTGGTTTCTTACTAAGTTCTCATAGACTCACCCCTTCGTTTTATGTTGGCCATGGATTCAAAATCATAGTTGCAGGTACGCACCAGGATAGATGACCAACAACTGAGGATAGACCTAGCGGGGACGTGCCAGGGGCGTCGTTGGTGTCACTTTTTCATAGTTTAATCTTATTGTATATCTTTCTGCACAAACTGTTGTAATAACTTCGTTTAACATTGTTGTTTGGAACATGCAGGGTCGTTTTAAATGCATTTTGAAATGTCCAGGTTTTGTTTTACAGGTTTTTGCAGGTATGGGTTTCCCATATTTTAGGAGAAACTCTGCCGAATTTTTCTTTAAAATTTTTATGCATTAGTAACTCCTGAGCTATAACCTAACGTTATATATTATTTGTTCTTTGTTGGAGGATAATCGTAAGGGTTTGGGATGATGTTAAAAAAAAAAAAGAGATCGCTATAAAGTAGGTAGATTTCAGTTTAGTGAAAATATCATTTTATCAAGAGAAATATATTGAACTTGAATTTGGATAAATTAAATTTCAGTCAACTTAAATATTTCGACTTTTTTTATGCATGAAATATTTTAAGAAAATTACTAATAATTAAATAGAGATCTTACCATTTAGTAAAATTTCCAAAAATGAAATGGTTAAACTTATTATTTAACCAAACATTTGTTAATATTCAAAAACTTAAGGCCAGGGTAAGTATAAATATTGAATAATTATAGACGTATACCACATTAAATAAATTAAAAGTTCGAATATTGTTGGACTAAGATTGCAAAAAATGCCAACACTAGCCATGAGAAATTACTCCACCTGCCTATTTTTTATCCATCTATTTTATTACAGTACTTTTAAAAAATAATTCTTATCTAGCAAATTTTTATTTGTTTTTTAAAAATTATAATTTTATACATCTTTTCAGCAAAGTGATTGAGTTTATCAATTGAACTACTGATTGAAGACTATTAGCTAAACTATTTAACGATGGTTATCAAGTGAAGTTAAACAACTAATTGAAGGCTATCAGCTGAACTGATTGGAGGGAGAACATTTTAATCATTTTACATAAATGACAAATTTTCTTCTATATAAGAAATATTTTTAAAATTGTCCTATACATGGTTTTTTTTTTTTTTTTTGCTATATATGAAAATCTCCTAATTACAACGTATTGATCAAGTAGTCACGAGTTTGAGTCCTCGCGCACTAAAAAATTCAAAAAAAAAAAAACAATCACAATAAAAAGGTAACCATTCACTTGATCCTTAATTTTATGAAAGGAGAAAAGCTACAAAATTACTAAATAGTTTTTGTTTTTTTCGAGTACCAGTAAATAGTAATTTATTTCCTCTAGAAAAAGTAATTTATTTATATAAACTACTGAATGATGTTTTGAAAACTGAAAATTTGCATTTTTGATGTTATAGAAACTAAATTAAAAAAAAAAAAAAAAATACATACATAAGATTACCATGAACGTAGACCAAAAAAAAAGAAAATTCATTCGATTTATTTCAAAAAAAAAAAAAAAAAATTTATTCGATTAATTGAACCTAACATAAAAGAAACAAATTTAGATTAAGGTACTGGCTTTAAATAGAAAAAAAAAAAAAAAAAAAGCAAACGTTATCCTAAGATATTCATACTTGCTGTTTTAAAATGTGTCTACATTCATTTTATGGTTATTTGGACAAATTATAAATATTTATATGATTAATAGAAAATTTAAATTTAGTTTTTATGATTCAAAAATTAGAATTTATTCTATCAAAGTGAGCATAATTCAATTCATACTAATGATGCATTGCATCTATTCGATTTATCTCCTCTCCTAATTTATAGTCAAAATATATATATATATATATATATTTTTTTTTTTTTTATGACGTTAGAAATTAGAATTTAATAAATAGTTCCTCAAAACAAATTTAATTAATATAATTTGATAAATTTAAAAATATTCCATATTATTAGTAATTATTAGTGAAGTAAGTATTTGGAAGTAATTATTTATATAATAATATGTTTAATCTAATTAGTCACTTTTTTTTTTGAATAAATTCTTTAAATAATTTAAATGAACAATTTTAGTGCTATTGGAATACTAGTTTTATTGATGA
>JBBMEG010064133.1:902-14180 GCA_037832605.1 Cyclanthera cordifolia
AAATTTCTAATTGATCACAACTAAAACTAAACTAAACCCTAAACTAAACTAAAACTATCAATGGAATAATATAGAAATATTAATATAGAAATATTGTAAAGTATTGAACCAACCATAATTTCAATTTTAACATTTAATTTCAATTTTAACACACCATAATAAGATAAATCTCTTTTCTTTTTTAACTCCCTAATACACTAATATGATTGCTCAATAACATCACAATGACAAAAATCAAAAACCAAATTTCTAATTGATCACAACTAAAACTAAACTAAACCCTAAACTAAACTAAAACTATCAATGGAATAATATAGAAAAAACTATCAATGGAATAATATAGAAATATTGTAAAGTATTGAACCAACCATAATTTCAATTTTAACATTCTTTCTATGGTTTAAAATGGAATTATAACAAGTTTAAAGCATGACTTGTGTGGAATTAATTTTAAATGGGGAGAAAACAACTTAGCAAAGGTTTGAACTCATGACCTCCTACCGTGATACCATGTAGAATTATGTAAATCACCAATCAATCTTAAAGCTTAAGCTCATAAGTTGGGATAAATTTAATTATGTCAACTAACACAACCCTAGACCTTTAATATTTCAATAATATAGCCCATCAACTACTACCTCATTTCATGCCCTCATATCTTCGGTTCTAACTCCTAGGGAAAACATAAGCTTGAAACACCCAAATTCAAGCAACGAAAACTAGATCGAACACACCACTAGAGGGACGAGACGCCTCAGCCAACACTCAGAAAAATGATTGGAAAATATCGGCACACACGTTTACACGTATCTGCTGCGCACGATCTTTCAATGGCTTCAAGCGGGGCGTGAGCCTCATGTGCTGCTATGTTCGAGATGAAAAGTTAAGGTTGTGTAGATAAAGGGCCAGCTTTTGTGTGGTGGAGGTGAGAAAAAATAACGAGAATGAAATGACAATCCCGTTTGACAGCTGGGGACTACATTTTGACAGTAGCAAGCTAAGATTTGGCAGCATCAACGATAGAAGTAACAGAACTTGACGATGGCAGCGACAACAAAACGAACCTCCAAACCCTAGACGTTCTCAACCAAGAAATCCTAATTGGCAAGGACACCAATATCATGTTAACACTAGAGTTAAAAGAGAATCAGTTTACTTCATTCTATTCATTAGAGGAGTATTTCTATGAAAATATATAGGGCTTACCTAGTTGTGTACACGTGAAAAGACAATAAAGGGCACTATAATTAAAAAAAAAGAAACAAAGACGTCTAACTATCTAATATTAAGAGGTCTTGGAATGGTTAAGAGGGAATGAGTTCAACCTATGGTGACCACCTACCTAGGAGTTAATTTCTTATGGGGTTGTTCTCTTCCTCCTTTTGAACAAACGCTCCACAATCGCCCATTTGTTTTTTTTTCCACAATCGCTCGTTATTGAGTGATTATGTCAGAACTTTGGGTGCCACGTGATGCGATAAAAAAGCCCCACGTGGCGTCCCCTTATTTTTTTTTTTTATTTGTAAACTTAGATTTTTTTTTTTTTTTTTTTTGTAAAAAATATGAAATGCCCAATTATATCCCATATATATATATATTTTTTTTTAAATTTGATTTTTTACTTTTAATTATATATATATATATACATTTATGTATATATAATATTTTTTATTACTTCGTTTACTTCATATCATATTTTAGAAATAGATCTTTTAATTAAAAATTTTATTTTGTAATTTTAAATTAATTGCTATTTTATAACTAATTTCATATTTTAAAAACAAGTTTGATGGTAATTTAATAATTAAGTTTGAAATTAAATTTGATAATCAATTTCATATTTGATGATAGTTTAAAAGCTAATATCGTAATTTAAATGAACAAGTGATTATAAGATTGAAATCTTTGTTTGATTCTTTATAGTTACAATGCGCCACATAATTTGAAAATTTTAAATAAAAAATGTGTTATATTGAACTTTTCCCTCTTTACTCTTTATTCATTTATATTTTGAAAATTTTAAATAAATTTTTTTTGTAATTTTTAATTAACGATAATTTCATAATACAATTTACATTTTATAAATATGTTTCGTAATATTAAATTAATGTTAATTTCATAATCAATTTCGTATTTTAAAAATATGTTTTATAAATTAAATTAAATGAAAGTAGTAAATATTTTTATTTTCAATTATTTAAATAAATTTTAAATATTTATTAATTTAATTAAAATTGTGAATAAATAAATAAATGAGATACTATTATAAAAAAATCTCTACATTAATAGTAATTTGAAATTTGAAACAATTAAAAGAATTTAATTTTTTTTTAATTTAAGCATTTCATGTATGTCACATCATAAAAAAAATCAACAATCATTTTTCACAACTCCTTCATAATCATACTCTGAATCCAAACAAAATATTAATAATCACTCTATTTAATCACTCTACCAAAACCCTCAACCAAATGAGTTATTAACAATCACTCAAAGTAATCACTCTTTAAATCCCCAAACGAACACCCCTATGGATTCCTTTGACATCCAAATATTGTAAGGTCAAGCGATATGTCCTGTGACATTAGTCGAGGTGGCAAGCTAGCTCGGACAGTCATGGATATCAAAAAACACCAATCTAATATTAAACTCTAACAAAAATAAAAGAAAGGAAAAAAAAACCTTGATTGTTAACAATGTAATCTTTATTGAGAGGAAATAATCATTGTATTTTATTTATGAGACCAACACATATAGGGAGACAAACCTAAAGGTACAAGAAAAGCCTAAGATGTGCAATTTCCAAACAGGACAAACAATAATAATACACTCAAATACATATACTATAACTTTCATTTCTTTGGTTTGGAGTATATTTTATAGATTGGATGCATATAATCATTCATTCATTTTGGTACTTTTTTTCTCACAGGTACTAAAGATGAGGAAGGATTGGGTGCAAGGGATAGCCTCAGGTAGGTCATTCATTTTGAATATAATACTGCTATTTTCTTTATTGTTGATTGACATAAAGATTAGTTAACTTATTTTCTTTCTTATAATTTTTTACTCGAAGCAATGGTCGTTCCATGGGCAGAAAAATTGTAATGCTCTTTTCCATGTTCACCCTCTTCCAATTTATGTTTAAAACTGCTTTGGAGGATTTTGTTTATAATTTGATGGATGACTATTCAAAATTGTTTGAGATGACCAGGAATGTTCTATCAGGAGGGTGCTTTAAATAAGTGTTTTTGCATGCATTTAAGTGAACTCCCGACAGTAACCTCACGGTTATAGGACGGGGCATTACAGTTCAATTTATTTTCTTCTCTTTACTTTTCACTCTGGTCGGGTGTGTTGGAGTTTGAAACAGTGTGATTTGTGAAATGGGTCAAAAGTCCTAAATTGTAACTGCAAGTTTTTTTTTTGCTTAGTGACTTGTGTTCTTTTCGAGTTTTCTAGCTATACATTATTATGATCTTTTGGTATTGATTTGCTGAGGAAAAAAAAAATCTAAGATTTCTGATGGATGTAATTTCAAAGCAATGTGCCTATATTTAGAGAACTGTTCCCTTGTATTGTGGATTTACATTGCTTCAACTACCAGGAACTCAAAAGAAAAGGAGGCAGTTAAAGAGAGACCAATTCCAGAGTGAGTTGATATTCTTCTTTCTCTCTGCCATTATAGTTGTTTGACTGAAGCTCTCACTCAATTCATCGTTAGAGGCTGATATTATATACGTAGAATTCTGAATAAGATAAAACAACAAAGGTATCTGCTGAATTATGTATAAAAAAGTTGCCATTCTTTCTATTCAGGTCTTCGGAGGCCGTTGGATCTGGCCAAACATTTAGACCAGGAACATGGAAGCCACCAACATGAGTGCTGAGGCCTTTCACCTTTAAGGGAGCTCTACGGCAGTTAAACAAAGCCGTACAAGACTTTTGTATCAACAATTTGGTACGCTTTCGATTACCTACCGTTCAACCATTTTTCGAGGACCTGCCCTTGTATATGACTGTATCAGATCCTAAAAACACTTGGGACAGTTTTGACCTTCCCCGCATCTGCTCTCGAGTCTGAAAAAACTAACGAAGTAGTGGCATTGTGGGGATATGTATCGTTCTTGTGGGTTAAGATATTGATTGGCAAAATTTTTTATCACCATATTGATTGAAGTTCATTGTAATAATGTTCTCAAGCTCAGTTTGAGTGATTAAACACTGCATCTTTTGTAGGTTGTGTTGTTAATGTACTATGCTGATGTTTCTGCCCTCTAGCTAGAGGATAAACTGTAGTTTTTTGGTATTTGATCGGAGTAAGTTTGTAAAACATGGTTTAGGTTCAGTTTGATAATAATTTGTTATTATTTTTATTTTGAAAATAAAGCTTATAAATAATTAACAAAGCGAAATTCCTTTCCATTTGCTTCTCCTGCATTGTTGGTCTGATGGCTCTATTTATTTATTTAATTTTGTGATTCAACAACATTGGAGAAGATGAATTTGAATATGCAACCTCATGATTACTAGATTGTGCAAGATTTTGTTAGAGCTCTGTTGCACTGATGACTCTAGTTATGTCTTAAGGAAAATGCTACCGTGTTTATCCACAATCAAGAAAAATATTTACACACTAATAGTTGATCAAATGATATAGGAAGTAACCTAAAACTTTCTTACTCTTACTAAAATTTTGACATTTATAGATGTTCTTTAATTAATTTTATTATTTATGAAAAGAAATCCCCTTAGGTATTAATATATTACAGTTGATAGATATTTCTCCATCTTTCATTGGTTGAAAATGGTCTGTCCTTGGTAGTAACCCCTGACATAAAACAAAGTTTAGTTCTTGGAAACAGTGGAGATTTAGTTAGAAGATAATGTGAATGTGAATGTATGTAATTTTGATTGGATTGAAATCGAGTAGGTACAGTGACTCATATTTCATATATAAATATGTAGAGAGAGAGAGAGAGAGAGAGAGAGAGAGAGAGAGCTGAGCCATGGTCGTCTCCTTGCTTCCTTTAGCTGCAAGAAGGTCAGTTTAATTACTCTCTCTCTCTCTCTCTATCTCTCTCTCTTACTCTACAACACAGCAACTTAATTGTTGTTTTTTTTTTTTTGAAATAACAAATATCAGTAACCTAAATTAAAACAGTCCAGACCAGCTTATGGTTTAAAAAATGGACTCAATAAGGAGCAAAGTTACAGCACTAAACTAAGAAGCTACAATTAGGATCCAATTTTATTCAATTAAAAAAAAAAAAAAAAAACTAAATCTAAATCAATACACTACCTCTGAAATATCGGTCTCAAATATTGAGGTAAAGTAAAAGAGGATGCCCACCCTTCACAACAAAATCTTAAACTTAATTAAACTTTCCTAACAAATATTACGATTCTGAAAATATAGGGTTGAGTTAGGATGAATTTTCCTAATAGTTGAAAAATTGACAAATTAAAAACTTTGAATTATCTTAAAAAACTATCCCACCAACCCAATTCAGAGGATTTATATCCCAAATATTATGAAAAGTTAAAAATAGTTAATTTAAGTAATTATTTTTTTTTTCATTCCTAAATTATTTTCTCTTTCATCTTTCATAATTTCTCTTGGAGAGAGGTTTTATCTCTCTCCGATCTACCTATTTCCTCATCTTTCCTTCTCTTTTTATTCTTTCATTTTTCTTTTTGTTCATGGTAGACTATAAATTTTGAAGATAAAAAGACGAATGAAAATAATTATTTAAGAAAATGGTAATTTCTCTAATTAGACCATTTGATGAGATAGATGGAAGGGAGAATAAAAGTAAAAAAATAAGAGGAAAGAGAAACATAATTTTCTTTAAAAAAGAGATGAGGATGAAAAATTTCTTAAAAAAATGATTTAAAAAAAAAAAAGAAAAAAAAATTCAACGAAAAGGGTTTTGGACAGTAAAACGTGCGTCCACAGTAGGAGGGAGGCACTCCTCCTTCCTTCCCTCCATGTGGTCCACAACTTTTGCCTTTTCCTTTTTGGTTTTTTTTTTGAGGTTTTTATTTTTTTCATTTCTTTTTCCACAACTTTTCTCCAATGCATATAACATTATTTTTTAAATTAAAGCTAAAAACAACTTTATAATAATAATAACATTTTTTCATATACCTAACCTTTTTTATAATAATAAATTTTAGATTTTAAAATTCATTGACCACATTATAACTTTTTTTCTTTTTTTTTTTTTTTGCTTCAAAACATAATGTATTAAATTCTAGTAATGGTTTCGTGAAAAAATTAATTAGTTTTTTAGCATAAACAAGGTAAGAGGATTTACAAATATCGATTTCCAAGATCGAAATCGTGACTGAAGTGTTCAACTGAATTAACTTCAAACAATAAAACCAATGCGTCACTCAAAAAATTAAAGATAGTTTCATAAACAAACCATAAAATTAAAATAATCATTTTTTTTTTTTTTAACCATAGGACTGAGCTCTAATTTTTATTTTCTTTTAACTCTATGAATTTCTTTTTTCGAAGTCATATGGATTAAATTCTAGCAATGGTTTCATAAAAAAAATTAATGAGAGGTTGATACAAATATTAATTTAGGTTTAACAAAAAAAATTATAAAGTTAAAATATTAATTTTTTTAAAATTTTATGACTAAATTTTAGCTAATTTGTTTCTCTCAAACAACTCACTAAAATTTAATTCATATCATTAGAAAAAAAAAAGTTATAATTTAATCTATATAATTAAAAAAGTTATAATTTAATCTATATAATTTTAAAAACTAGAATTTAATTCATTTGATAAAATCGAAAATACTTTTCATTCCTAATTATTTGTAAACTTATTAATTGAAAGTTAGTTTTTTTATAATATTTTAAAAAAAAATATTTAAAAGTTAGTTATTCACGTATTAATGATGAAATTTCAAGTTAAGTGATTGATTAACAAAAAAATTACATAATTTTATGGATGGAAAGTGAACTTCAAAGTGTTTAATTCACTGCGATTATAACAACAATAACTATAATTTAATTTTCATCTAACTCTAGAAACTAAAGTGTAGTTTTTATTACAATTGTAAAGACTAAATTCAAACTATTTTTAAAAATAAGAACTAAACTCTAATTTTTGAAATCTAAATTTATAAGACTCAAATTTATAATTGATTAGAGTTTAAATTCTTAATTTCCAATAAGATAAAAATAAATAATATTAGTTAAATATAAAAACAAAATTTAAAAGATGGGAGGAAGGACTGTGGGGACGTAAGTTTTACTCGTTTAGAACCAACGAGAAGATGCCATTCTATAATAGTATTTTCCTTACTAAACTTACATTTTTAAAAATAAATAAATAAATAAATGTATGCAATTTTAAATAATTAAAATCATCTATCTATAATTTGTTCCTAACTAAATATTAGAAAATATACTGTCAATTTCCAGAGGTATAGAAGCATTAAATTGCCAAATTTTTAACTTTTCTTATCCAATCACCTACCTAATTCACATAATTAGCGAAATAAAAAGTATATTATTAAGGATTAATTTTTAATTTATCATTTAAGTTATTCCGTTTGTTTGAATTATGGGAATGGATGAGAATGAAAAAGAAGTGATTTTTTCCATTGGTCTGTCGGATTGCGTTACACCATTCAATATTTTATTATTAGTTTCATTCTTTCATCTTTCGTTTCTTTCTCTCGATAGCCAAACATGTCTTAGTTCTACAACATTCAAACTAATGACATTTTTTTTTTATTGGAATACATTTATATACAAAGATACTGATATATGCACTTGTTGACTTATTACATTAAATACCCAATTTTCATATTCTAAAAAGATATGGTTATCCTACGTTGTGATTAACTTTGAATTTTGGAATGATAGGTTAGTTTTACTAAACTAACTGAATATATACATTTTCTATATTTTAAGGATAAATCTTTAATTGAACAAAATTATAATGAAGCTTATAAAATGATAGAAATAAAAATTAAATACAAAGGGAAGAACTTTAAATAATAAATTAATATTTAGCCAATTCAAGAAAATACTACTAAGGTGACCGAAGCTTTTGTCACCTTAGGCACGATTTTGTGTTGCCTAATTTTTCGTCGTCCACTCTGTCGCATTATCCTCGTCGCCTTAGCCTAATGCGACGCAAAATGTCCCTCCATCATTTTTCATGTTCTTAAGCGGCAACAGAGGTAAGCTTCGTCGCCTTTGAGGGAAAAGGCGACAAAGGTTTGTTGCGTCTCCTTTTTAATCTAAGGCGATGAGACGACGGTTTGTTGCGTCACCTTTTTAATCTAAGGCGACGCAACAAAGCTGCATCGCCTTATTCTTTGTATTTTGATTCTTTTTAATTGATTTTTTTGTTTAGGGTTTAGGATTTGAAATTGAAATTGAAGAATGAAGACAAAGATATTGAAATTGAAATAGGATTCTATTTAAAGGAAATACGAATTATTATATAAAAAGTTCACCAACATCTTTCAATTTAAAATAATAATCCTAATACATAAACAAAATAAATGCATGAACCATAAAAGCAAAGCTAGGAATAGAAGATCTGAGATTCATCGAACTTTTATGCACCATATCTATAAGAGAAGAAAGAAACATTAGAATGTTTTATTAGTTAACTTCAAAAGACAACACAACCTAAAATTGTACATAAAAAATTCAGTCGTATTTTTAATTTTACCCAAAAATAAGTAAACCTGTTAAAGCAGAATATAACTATTACATGCTATCTTTTCTGCAAGATAGTCAGACTATAATTTGAAAGAAA
The DNA here is from genome assembly GCA_037832605.1 of Cyclanthera cordifolia. Lineage (NCBI taxonomy): Eukaryota > Viridiplantae > Streptophyta > Magnoliopsida > Cucurbitales > Cucurbitaceae > Cyclanthera > Cyclanthera cordifolia. Next base: position 9,703 of record JBBMEG010064133.1, read on the forward strand.
TCTTAAACATCTAAACATCATTGTGGCTATCATCGCCGTAGGATAGTCACACACTAAAATTTTATAGAAAACTACATACCTTTCTACTTCGATGATCCAAGTCGTGCGCCTCCGTCGAGTCTCTTCAACACCTCAGCTACTGTGTCATTCATCCTAGCTTGTTGTTCAGTCAACTGTGTCACTTGTTCTTGTAGGCGCATGTTCTCCATTGTGATCGTTACTAGCAGCTCGGGCATTTCTCGATCATGTTGTGACGAAGTAGCTGAAGCCCTTGAAGACGAGGATGAAGATCTTTCTCGTTTCTCAGGTGGCAAGTGGTGCCTCGAATCCTGTTAGTGTGCATCCCTAACATAGATTCACACACCTTCTCCTGTTTAGGGTTTTCTAAATATTAGAATTCTTGGTTGTATGTTTGCATTTCTTTAATATACTATTAATTTAAATTTATGGGTTTAGGGTGCGTCTCTGGTAATCATGAAGGGGCAAGGTCCCTAGCCAAGAAGTTAGTCAGGCAAGGCTACTTTTGGCCGACCATGGCCGAAAACTCCAAGAAGAATACTCGAGCATGCGACAAGTGCTAGAGGTTCGCTGCCATCTAGAGGCAGTCACCCGAGGTCCTAACTAACAAGTGTTGTGGGCGTACCGCACTACACCCAGGACGTCAACAGGCGAAACCTTCTACTCACTAGTCTTTGGGACGGAAACAGTAATTTCGATTGAGATAGGACTTCCATCCCTACACTTAGAGTCTTTTGACCCAACTCAAAATGACCAGCACCTACGGATGAGTCTAGATCTCCTAGAAGAGAAAAAGGACGCAACCCACATAAGGATGACGCAGTACGAAGGCCAAATTGCCAAGTACTACGATTTTCAAGTCAAGAAAAAATGCTTCCAAGTTGGCAACTTAGTGCTGAGAAGGGTGATGCCAGACACCAAGGAATTCAGTAGGGGAGTCCTTGGGCCAAATTGGGAAGGACTATACAAGTTCGCCATAGTGGCACGCCCAGACATCTACTACCTCGAGGACATGGACAAGAATAAGATCCTTTATCCTTGGAGTGCAGAACACTTGAAAAAGTACGTTCAATAGAGTTTAATTCAAGTTGTTGATGAATAAAGTAAAGTGGTATTTTCTCATTCTTTCAGAAAGTTATCTTAATTTAAGTATATTAATATTGTCATAAACTTAAATTGGGGGTAAGGAAGATAAAGAAAGAATCAAAAGCTGTTATTCATTCAAAGTTCAAAATTTTCCGGATTTCAACCTAGAGGAATACAAAGCTGGCAAAGTGCTTCAAAAAAGAAAGACAACAAAAAGATGGTCTTCAAGGCCCCCTAGAGCTGCGCTACTAGAAGTTGGTCGGTTGAGTCTGGCTTAGGCAGGAGCTGTCCTAGCTGGAAGAGTTTGACTTCTTTCAGACACGCCTTGGAAGAGACGAGAGTCGTAGCAAGCAGCTTGGGCTGGATCACTTGAAAGTCTGAATTCGAAGGTTGGCAAGGAAATGTCGTTGACTTTTTTCGCAGTGTTGGAACAAGGAGACCGAAAAAGGGAAGAAGGTCGCCACAGCTAACTCCCTCCTGAATTCGGTCCAGTGCCCAGTCGATGACACCCTCACTGGCGTTGTTCTCCAAAGTCACGAAGATAGGAGAGCCATTCACAAGGTTAGCCAAATAAGAGGCGTTCTTTAGCTTCCCTTAAGCAAAAGCCAACATTTGGCAAAGACGAGCGATATTGGACAGGGTTGGCGTGAACGGACAGCAAGACTTCGGTCCGCTTAGGTAGAAGTCCAAAATTCGTCTAAGGCAGCTATGGCAATTTGCTAAGCTTCTCGAGCTTATGCCAGCTCTCACTTAAACTTATTAGAAGTAGTGGACAAAGAAGAGCGGGTGTGACGCAATTCCTTAGGAAGTTGACGAGAAGCCGAGGAAAAATGCACGAAGGCTGGTAAGTACAAAGGTAACAAGTTAGCTTACATACGTAATAAATATGTGGCTATAAAGAAGAGGAATACATCAAAAAGCAACAAAGTCATCCAGTGCTGCACTTCCTGAAACTAGGCCTACTGAGTCCGTCTTGGACAGATTCGGTAACTGGAAGAGCTTGAACCAGGAGGTCATTCTCAGACGCACTTTGGGAGAGGCGAGAGTCATGAGCAACCTGCACTGGATCACCAAGAAGTCCAGACTCGAAGGCCGACAAATAAGGGTCAGCGACCTTTGCTGCTGTGGTGGCACAAAAAGACTTGGAGAGAGACAAGTGGGTACCATGACTAACCTATTCTTTAATTCGGTCTAGCACCCAGCCGGTAGTAGTCGTGCCAAAGTTATTCTCCAATGTTACAAAGGTAGGAAGCCTTTCAACTAAATTGACTAAGTGTGAGGCATCATAGAGCTTCACTTTAGCAGAAGTCAAACTTCCGACAAGGCCGATCGATGATAGATGAGTCGTCCTTGTAAGTTCAAGCAACAAGACTTTGGATCGCCTTAGCAGAAGTCTGAAAGTCAGCCAAGGCGACCTCAACAACGCCCTAAGCCTCACGAGCTTGGCCCAAGTCTCATTTGAATTGATCGATGCTAGACGATCAAAAGTAGCGCGTATGGCACAAGTGATAAGCTCCAAGGTTGCTTGATTTTACAAAGCTAAAGGTTCTTCTAGGATCTTTGTTTACTCACAAATATGGAAAAACTCAACACTTGATTCCAACCAAGAGTTAAGTTAGAATGGAGAATTTCACTCTTAGATCTCACTTAGAACCTATGATGGTCACTCTTAGATCCTAAGACAACTCACTCCAGAATTAGTTCGATAAAGACTAATCTTATGAATTGATTTTAGATTCAAATCTAAAGCAAGATTTGAAAAAAAGACAACACCAAAAGGGGTCAAGAAAAATCAAAGTTTGATATCAATATTTTATCCAAAATGAGGTATTACAAGACTTTTTTAAGGTCAAAATTTCGTGCATGGCTTGGAATACAAAAGGTCTAAAAAAGCGCTTAATTGCACTTTGTGGAAAATAAGACATAGGAAGCCAAAAGTCAATTGTACATCAATTGAGAGGCTTAAATGCTAGACGAAAGGGTAGATTTGATTTAAATTCACCTAACAAACTCATCTAAACAGTCCTAAGCAATTATGAGCTTGTTTGACAATGTTTGAATTTAAAAAGTCCCATAATTTGAAATCTGGAAAATTCCTTCATTAAAAATTCCGCAATGTTGAATTTCCACAATATATGATTTCCTTCAAGCAATCTTTATTCCCTTCATGCCATCTTCATTTTATTCTCTTCTTCACTTGTCGTGCTTATGTTGTAAATGAATTTGGCCTCAAAAGGCTTTGTCTCTTCTTGTGCATTGGCAAGCATTTGAAGATGTAATGTAAAGCCTCTTGAATCTTCTTTGCCTTACTCCTTGTAATTAATAGGGCATTTGGGTACATGCAATGGGTCGTTGATTAGATTTGTATCATCCCTCCTTTCTTTTAAAGGCTTTGTCCTCAAATCAAGATCTCCATTTCCTACATCAAAAGGAGTTAAATTAGCCACATTAAAAGTAGAACTTAAGTTGTACTCACCTCGAAGATCTAACTTGTATTTATTATCATTGACACGTTCAAGCACTTGAAAAGGACCATCTCCCCTTGGTTGGAGTTTAGACTTCCTTTGATCCGAAAACCTCTCATTTCTTAGATGAACCCAAACCTAATCACCTTGCTTAAAAATCAATTTCTTTCTCCCTTGATTCTTGCTAGCGGTTAGCGTTTGTTTTTCTTTTCAATCATTTCTTTGATTTTTTTTTGTGCAATTCTTTGATGTATTCGGCTTTAGAAGATGTTGCATCACTAGTAAACATATTAGGTTGTATTGGTGATAAATCTAGTGGAGTTAAATGATTAAAACTATACACAATTCTCAAAAGGTGAACAATGAGTGGTTCTATGTATAACTCTATTGTATGAAAATTCCACAAATGGTAGAGTCTCTTCCCATAAATTAAAATTCTTAGAAATCACTGATCTAAGTAAGGCTCCTAATGTTCGATTAACCACCTCAGTTTTTCCATCAGTTTGAGGGTGACATGTTGTAGAAAACAAAAGTTTGGTACCCAATTTTTCCTATAAGACTTTCCAAAAATGACTTAAAAATTTAACATCTCGATCACTAACGATTGTTTTCGGAATGCCATGCAATCTAACCACTTCTCTAAAGAAAAGATTAGCTATGTTTGTGGCATCATCTGTTTTGTTACATGGAATGAAATGTGTCATCTTACTAAACCTATCAACACCCACAAAAATGCTATCATGATGCCCTTCTAGTCTTTGGTAAGCCTAAAACAAAATCCATGTTAATATCAACCCATGGCTCACTAGGAACAACTAAAGGTGCGTAAAGACCATGTGGTTGTGTCTTAGACTTAGCCTCCTTACATTTGAAACATTGTTTGCACACTTTGTTCACATCCTTTCTCAT
>JBBMEG010064154.1:2880-14176 GCA_037832605.1 Cyclanthera cordifolia
CACTTTGATTTCATTATTCGTTTGATTTGTTCGATTCTGCGCTTTTATGATTTCTATTTTAGAATTTGTTTATTCGTTTGTTTATTTGTTTATTCTAGTTATATTGGGTGCAAAAATCTGGATTCAGCTGTTGGAGGAAACTCTTTAATCGATATGTTTTGTTTTGTTTTGTTTTGTTTGATTGATTTTCTTATGGATTTAATGTTAGAAATAATGATGGATGTTAGATTCATTGGGCGTCGCGATTTATTTAGGGTTGTTCTCTCTTTTTGTAGGACAAAGGTCGGCCATTACCTAAATTTGGTGAGTGGGATGTTAATGATCCGACATCTGCCGAGGGATTCACTGTGATTTTTAACAAAGCTAGAGATGAGAAGAAAACAGGCGGCAAACTTGATTCACCTGGAAATGTTGATGCACAGGGAAGGTCTGGACCAGATCCTGCTAAGGCACCGCCTGTAAGATATCATTCATAATCATCTCTTTTCAATTTTTTGTCGTTGGATGGTTGAATTTTTGCCTTGCATGTCTGTTGATAATCTATAGTGCTTAAGACTTCTGAAGAATTCTTGTTTTGCAATCGTGGGACAATTGTTTGGTCTATTAGTTAGTGTCAATGAATTTTTTTAGAGAATTGCTTGTGATAAGTGAGAGTACATATATCTGCATTGAGGTTTGTTCATCTCTGGAGGAATTTCTTCATCTGGAGACAATGCATGTCGGTAAAGTACCAAGGATTTTGTTTGTTAAATTATAAATAGTCTCTTTAATTTTAAAAGTTAAAATTACTCTATGATTTGATAAAACTTTCAAAGTAGTCTCTGCTGTTTGTGTTTTATTGTGAATTAAGTACATGGCAAATAACTATTCATGCGTAAAAATGAGGTGGTCTTTTGTATTTGATTGATGGTGTGGAGAAGTTGCATTGAATTGCTAATTTCCAACCATTTTTTAATGCAATCACCTGCTTAACTCATACTTGTTTTCATTGATGTATGAGCAACTACTTGCCATGTTCTTAATTCGCCCGCTATAACAAACGACATTGACTATTTTTTAGGTTTTATCAAACCCTTATAAGACTAAATTCTAACTTTCTCTTAAATATAGGGAACAAATTTGTAATTTAGGCCTCATTTGGTAGTTTTTTTTTATTGAAATTTAAGCCTACAACTACTACTCAAACCTATGGGTTTTTTTTCTTAGGTTTTCAAAAACCACAATACTTAGTTTGATTTATACAACTACTACTCAAACCTATATCTACTTTTTACTTAGGTTTTCAAAAACCAAACCAAAATTTGAAGAAAAAAAAAAACTCCAAAATACTTGTTTTATTTTTGGAATTTGGTTAGATTTCGCATACTTCCTTAAAGGATGATGAAACTATAGGTAGAGATTTGAGTAAACATACAATCTTAAATTTAAAAAACAAAAAATGAAAAATCAAATGTTTATCAAAGGAGATCTTTTTTAACCCGTTTAGTTTTTAGGAGAGATTATATTAACATCATTTAATGTAATAAATTAGTAAATCAGTATCTGTTTAATTTTATATGCCTTGTAATGAACTTTGTGTTCATGAAACATGAGTTTCCTAGTTTTATTCATCTTTGAGAGGAGTCTGGTTCTTGTTGCATAAATGTAGTCCTTCAAACATAACGACTTGATCTCGATAGCCGGTGCTGCATTCACTCTTTGTTGTTTATTGTATAAAATGAATAATCTGCAGTTTTTCCTTACGTATTGTATTTACAAGCTTTCCTTGGCCTTTTTTTCCTCACGTGGATGATTATCAGAAGAAATGGCTTTGCTGTATCCAAAGTCCCCCTGCTGAATCTTGAGAAGGTTCGTTAAGAAGCCTCAGTTGAAAAACTTAATATTCTTTAATTGTGTCTGCTGTGGTTTCTCAAAATATGATGAACTTTCATGGAGCTTGATGATCTTACTAAATTTTATGCAATTTCATGTAAATCTGAGTGTTGTTGTGGAGGAAAAAGTAAAGAAAACGAACATGTATTGTATTAATATTATTGATGTGGTGGTTTTTTATTAGAGGATACTGTTGCTATTCTGTGTTTGCCTTTGGTGTGAGCTGTAAAGCCTTGCACTGGACATCATGTATAATTGTGGCTGGTATAATTAATGTAATACAACTTTTTCCTTTTCTTTCAAAATATCTGTTTTCTCATAACACAAACATTTATTTCACAAACAAGATTTGAACTTATAAACCACAAAGGACATGTTTGGTATGGTGGGAAGGGAAGAGAAATGAAGAATTACTTCCTATCGTTTGGCCCACTAAATTATATCTTATCAATAACTAATTTACTCTTATTTTCTTTCATTTATCCTTCTCTTTCCATCTTGTCGTAGCCAAACATACCTAAAGATAGACACTTGATATCTGGCATAGACACAAACCTACAAACCTAGCAATACTTGACGAGACAACCTTATTTTATTGCATTCCAACCAAAAATTGCAGATCTCTACAGAGCCAAGAAATGAAAAGGTGAAGAATATGTTAATGCAAAAAAAAAAATTCTAATCTTCGAACCCTATATTTTAAGAAAGGAAAGGGTCCCCAATCCCAACTAACAAAAAACAAAATAATTCTCCTCTTCTCCCAAATAAAAGTAGAAATGAAAAAGGAAATGCAAGTGACTAGAGCTAACATAAACATAAAGGACTTAAGTGTCTTGGAGCTTGGTATCTTGTTCTTATCTGTTCTAAGGAAAAGTCCTTGTTACAGAGGACAATTGATTGGAATTAGAGTTCCACAAAGAAGAGCGTAAGGTGTTTGGATGTGGAACTATAGAGTGATTATAAATAAATAATTATTTTGAGTGATTAGAAATTTGAGTTTTAGTAATAGCTCGTTTGGATGTAGTTATTTGTTGAGGGGTTGCAATTCATTGCTCGTTTGGATGATAGTTTATGTAGAGGGGTTGCTGATAATAACTCGTTTGGATGTGATTAGAAATAAGTGATTATTTTGAGGGGTTAGAAATGAATGTTTAGAAATGGATGATTATAAATGATTGGTTAGAAATATACGATTAGAAATGATTGGTTAGAAATTGATTATTGAGTGATTACAGTAGCTCGTTTGGATGTGATTGTTTGAAGAGAGATTTGCAAAAGCTCATTTATAATAGCTCATTAATAACGTCATACAAACACTCCTCAAGGGTTCTTATCCCTTAACTCAACAAGTATCATACAAGGTAAACAATAATGCTGAAACAGGACTAAAACAATCCACATCTCACAACCAACAATAAACTTCATTACCATATTAGGAAATATAAAATACAAGGCGAAACGATAAACGACGAACCCACAGTGAATTCGAGAGCATCGGAACAAAAAGATCCATCACCACTCTCCCATTAACCAATTACTAGGAACTTCCCAATTTGCCCTTTTCTAGAATGTTATAGGGAATTATAGGGGTCTTGCAAAGAGCCTGCAAAACCATTGTTTGAAAGGCCACCACCAGATCAGTGCCCTTCTCTACTGCATTCTTCACCATCCCAAGAAACCAAAGCAAATCGACCAATGAAATTGTTTCTATTATCGTAAACATCGACGAGGAAGCTTCGAATTCCATTTATCTTTCTTTTTCATATCTTGGAGTCTTCTTTATCAGCCACTTTAGCTGTGATTACAAATGCTGAACAAGTTCCTCTCTCTTTGCTTTTATAGTCATAGATTTTCAGTTCCTTTTATAAACTCCCAAATCATCAAACCCTAAGATTGTTCCTCCAGCCAACAGAAACTCCACCAAACTAGAGCAGCATTCTTAGCAAATATCATATATGTGAAACTTGAAAGATATCAGCCATGAGCCATGGGCTTGGAACCCGAGTACTCGAAAACAGTCGGCAGCAAATCGGTTGACATTTCGATAATACGAAGATTTAAAAGGGCTACGAAAGTCATATAATGTTGCCAAGAAATTTAACAGCCTAGAGACAATAGATATAATATTGCAAGTTTGATTTTCATCCCTGGTTTAGTATTAACAATCCAGTTGATAGAATTGAGTTTACCTCAACTTATCTATTAGCTTTAAGTATTTGGATTTGAATAGTTCTATAATGTGAGGAATTCTCTTTGCAGTTTGGATTTGAATTGTTTCTGTTTCATTCATATATGTATTCCTTGTTGTACTCTTTTCTATAGAGAATGTTTCTTGGTTTATTATAATATTCATTTTATCCTATACACTTTTAATTTTATTCCGTTTAATTTTAAGGCACGTTTGACTATGGCAGGAAGGAATAAAAGAAGAAAAATAAAGAGTAAATTAGTGATTGTGATAAGGGGAACATGACAGGCGAAACGATGGAAAGAAATCTCTTCTCGTCCCATCGCATCACCGAAAACATACCCTTAGTTTCTTGACTTTCAATTTTCTTTTATTTTGGTTCTTGAACTTTAAAATGTTCAATTTCGGTCCATAAACTTTCAAAAAAGTTTAAATTGGCCCTTTTTCTTGGTTTTCGATGGAGGGTCGTCTGGTTTCACACACTTCTTGTTGAACTTGGCGGCAGCCATGGAAGCTCTGCCAAAACTGTGGCCCAATAAACCCTTCCCCCAATGAAACTTGGAACTGCCCAGCAACAGAGAAGACTAGGGTTTAGGGTTTCGGCCTGGTGGATGGGGTGAAAGAAAAAAAAACAAAATTGATGAAATCGAACCAAACCAAATCGATCAAATATTGGTCATTCGATTTGATATTTTAGAAAATCAAAATATATTGGTTTGATTTCAATTCTTGATAAAAGAATTCAAAAAACCGAATTAAACCGAATATATAAATACTAAAAAAATATATATTGATATTTAGATTTGATAGAATATATTTAAATGTGAAATTAATTAAAAATATTGTAAATATTATGATATTTATGGAAAATGTTATTTATGGCGAGTAATATATAAATCCTTTTAATCAAATTGAAAATGAGATAAAAAAAATTGAAAAAAAAACAAAAAAAAACTTATTAAAATGAAAATTGAAAATTGAATTAATTTAAAACCAGATTAATGGTTTTGTCATTTGTTGGATGTTGATTTAGGCCCAATTATTGAAAAATTGAGGATATTGGTTCGGTTGTTTGTTTGACACTCAATTGACAAAATCAAACTGAAATTAACCCTACAAGTGGGTATAATTTGGTATCTACCAGTGTCATCATCGATTAGGTTTTTTCAAGATCGAATTTAACAATAATTGAGATGTTGATTTTTTTTATGACGTGAGAACTTTGATCTTAGCTACTTTAATTTGAGGATGTCGAGATACATAGAAGCTGGATCGAAGATAAAATTGAGAATTGTCTATAAATTAATATCTTAAGAAGATTTTGAACACATAATCTCAACGAAAACATACTCTTAGAAGCTTGGACCACGACCAACTACGCCGCCCCTCAAATTAACTTAAGCTTCAAATCTTTTCAAATTACATTTAAGCCGACAATAAAGTTCAAACACTGATCCACCCAATTTATGTTTGAGCACACAACATACACACAACATACACCTCTCATCGAGGCAACCATTTAAGAAGCAATCTACACTAGAGTACACAAATATTCAAATCACAAGCGCATTCAGAAGCACTCTAATCGAAGCACACTTGCACATTAGTTAGCCCAACCACGTATTTTCATTATGATTGTTTCATATCAACCATAGCGTATCGAGGCTCACAAATCGTGTGTTTTGTATTCGAAGATTCTCTGGTTGACTAAGTTAAAGGAACGAGTTGTGAAAAAACGAATCAACAATTAAGAAAGTAGAAAGCGAGAGAGACACAAAGATTTACGTAGGTCACTAACAGTGTGCTAGCTATGGTCTACAAGTATAGGTGAAAGTTGTTTTTATTAAGAAGATAAGAGCACATAATCGTTTGGTAAAATTAGGGCTAAAGTGTTAATAAAATTTATACAATGCACTCACATAAAAATCTGAATACAACATAATGGGCAAATACATAAAAACTAAACTACGAAAACATAAACCTCGAGCAAACGAGTCAAGTAATCATGATGCATTATAATTTATAGGCATCTCAACAACAAAAAACTAAATGGTTATCAAACGAGGGCAACAGATAAACTCAATGAGTAATACTGTTAAAATTGCTCATCAGTTTAGAACCATGACACAAAATGGAAAAAACAAATCGAACTGGACCATGCCTACTTAGGGCATCTTTGGCTATGACAGGATGAGAATAGAAAAATACGAAAAGAAAGTAAACGAAAGGAATAAACCCTAAAATAATAATAATAATAATTGATGTAATATAAATTGATGGGTCAAATAATCGAAAATATCTCCGGTACACTTATACATAAATTGATGTAATACTTAAAATATGTTTGGTGTGGTGGGAATAGAATAGAAGAAACTCATTTTCATTGTTTGATCACCAACTTACGTCACATCAATCACTAATTTACTGCCGGTCTTACTACGATAGCCAAACATACCCCTATTGAGTTATTAATTTCTTAAAAAAAAAACGGGGGAGATTTTGGATGAGATGGAGAGTGACAATATTGTTGAATTTATAGCCAACACAACATTGAGAGTGACGTGGCTGAACTAGTAGTAGCAAAGCACAGCATTATTCCCACGCGCATCCTCGTCGTCATGCTGGCGTGCTTGCGTGTGGGTCCCACACATTTTTTTTTTTTTTTTTTTTTTTTTTAATGTTCAAATTGTGGGAAATAATAATTTTATTGTTTGTTTATTTATTTATTTATTTTATCTCTTTCACATGTCATGTTCTTCCACTCTCTCCGTCGTCCACTTGTTTTCATCAAAGTCAACCTTCGTCCTTTTTAAATTTTTTTTTTTTTTTTAGGCCAAAGCACAAAATAATTACAAATCTATACAAAAAAAAAAAAAAAACAATTGGCAAATGTAATCACATATTTAATTAAATTTAAAAAAATTGTCAATTACAAATTTTCCGAGTTGACTCTCCCGTCGGAACTCTATGGTGATAGCGATTTAGCTCTTTCGTTAGGATGTGGTTCGAGATATCATATTATAAATTGTGGCTATCCATCTCAAAATTAATTGGCGATGAGATAAGTAGTTTATCTTATCTTATAAATGTTTGGAGGACTCTTCCTCAACAGTGACGGGTGTAGGTGCCCATGCACGACTACTTATACTAACCAGCTAGCGAGTTCAAATTCAGATGTACGATTATTTATAACGGATGAAGGTGCGAGTACGCTTGCATAATTGTTTATGTGCATATCTGATCACCACATCTTGTGAGATCACTCACTAAGTATTGTCTTTGAGAAGGTGATGCGGTGGTCGAAAACTTGAGTTTTGAAGATGTGCTCTTCTAAAAGTCCAAAGTTCGATATTCATCTATGACATTAATTTGTAGGGACAAGCCAAATATTCTTTTATACTTGCACTTTCTATATTGATTGCGTACAGTGTCACAGTCATGATTGTCTAGTGAGTATTGCACATTATTACATGCACTTGTAGACCCATTTTTATCATGCTTTCATAATATATAGTTTACTTTTCAATGTCGTTATCATTTTCTTGTATTGTTTTGATCGTGTGCATCATCGTCATTTAGATGTGCAACCCTACCACATACACCTTAACTATGTATTATGTGCAAGCCAACCACATAATACACACTTAAAACACCATAGCAAAAAATAATTATTTTTTTGATTAATAGTAACAATAGCTTAATTTGCATAAATATATGCACCACTCTTTAATCATAATTAAATTTGAATATCTAGCATTTAATTATTATAAAAGTAAAATATATATAGTGTTTTTCTTATACATCCTACAAAAGAAGTCCTATTTTTAATTATCATATAAAATAATTTATAATATGAACAAAAATATATCCATATTTGAGTCAAATTTTAATCACATTTTCATTCAAACACGACATCTTTTTACAAAATAATAATAATAATATTTATAAATAATTAACGAGACTAATATCTCAACAATATTAATGTATAATTATTAGTATAAATCTCTTATTTTTAATTTTTATTGGAATTAAAAAAAAAAGAAGTCATTTTAAAACTCACACACATAGAATATATATTCTTATCAATTTTTTTATTACATAAATAAAATTTTAAATAATAATTAAATTATTGTTGGCTTAAACCCACTTTAACTTAATTTCCAATAATATTTGCCATTATTTTTCTAGAAAATGAAATAAAGAAAAGAAAAGGCATTAATTTCAAACTTGAAATAATGAATAGATATTGAACAATTTTAGATGGGGTCCACATAGGGTGAAATAATGAATGCTTTGAATAAAATCTTCCAAACTATATTGTTGGGAATTGCTATGAAAAATGGTGGGACAAAGAATATGCTACCTTGATTTCATAACTCATATATATTATTAAAGTGACATGAAATAATTAATGGAATTCACATTAAATTTATATTTGTGATGTATCTTTCAACTTGATATTTATAAGGACTTAATTAATAACCATTGGTTGTTATTTTTAGAAATTAAATTTATAAATACTAATTTAATTATTTGTCCTAAGGGGTCTGACAGTTGGTTCAAGATTTAAGGTTCGGAGGTGTGCTCTTTCAAGATCACAAGTTCGAGATCGGACACCTCCTATGTCTCCATTCCTTTTTCTTTGATGTCTCCCGGTGCCTGACTTAGAGACGGACGTGATTATTACGATATAGTGAAGCTAAGTTTCGATTTCTCGGTTAGAACAAAATGTTGTGACACTAGATACACTAACGAAGCAACCTCGTTATTTATAATGAGAAATATTTCTCATTTTATATTTGCCAAATTGATCACAATGCACCGAGTTACACCTTTAAAAAGTGAACAAAATCTTATATACTTTATAAAAAGAAAAACTAATTTTCTTATTATTAATTAATTTTTTGAGATAAAATTGATTTAAGTATCATTTTGGTCCCTGTACTTTTATGTTTGTTTTATTTTGGTCACTTGACTTTCAAATGTCTAATTTTAGTCCCCGACTTTCATGTTTGTTTTATTTTAGTCCTTCGACTTATAAATATCAAATTCTTAAACATTTTGAAAAGTTTAAGATCAAAATTGGGCATTTAGAAGTCGAATGACTAAAATGAAACAAACATGAAAGTCTATAAACTAAAATCGGACATTTGAAAGTCAAGGGATTAAAATGGAACAACCATGAAAGTCCAGGGACCAAAATGATAATTTAACCGATTAAATTTTAGTATAATAACTTATTAAACTAAAACGGTTAATTAGGAACCAGTCCAAGTATAATAAATTCAAAGAAACATCATGTTAGGAGTAAAAAAAAAAAACAAAAATCTTTCCCTTACCATTACTTGCAATTAATTATTGTGAAATAAGTGAAATATTATTTTTAAAGTCAATTAATCTTGAAATAAAATTCATAATTATCTAATACATATTCAACTATATAATGGATATAATACATCTCAAAATTTCTTTATATGTTGTTGAAATTAAAAAAAAAAAAAGAAAAAAAAACTTTTATATTTTATAATTAAATATAAATAGGCATGATTGTGTATGACTTGGTCATCCTTAAATCATGGATGTTCATTGATTTTCCTCTTAAATAAACTTATAAATGTAATCATATCTTCATGGAGTAACTTTGAATTTCATATTAGTTCATTGCTTGGTTTTGAAATTATAATTTTCAATTAAAATTTTAATTTGAATTGCCTCCTTAAATTTAGCATAATCAACACAATTTTTTATTAATTAATTAATTAATTTATTTGCGTTGAATTAATTCCAATATTCAAATTCATGCCAACTCCTTTTCTTTTAGAGGATCATATAATTAAGGTTCAAGTAAAGTATTAAATAACAAATTCCAAAATTTAGTCAATTTTACATTTTTTTAAATAATTTAAATATATTTTTATAATGGTACTTGTCAATTTTTAATTTAGATGGATTTTTTCATCTTCCATTATATACTACAAATATTATTAAAAAAATGCTAAATATGATTAAAAATATGATAAATAGTAATATAAACGCCAATTAGGAAATTATTATTATTATTTTTGAAATTTCCATTTATTCAAATTATTTAAGAAATTTTGTATATTTATAAATGATTAATATATTTTACCGTTAATTATAAATTGGGTATGCCTATACCAACATAATTGATGGCACTCATTTTGCAATGTATTGTATGAAAAAAAAAATGAGAGAGACAAATATACATATTCTTAAGGATTGCAAGTTTGTCGGGAGGGTTTGGATTCATCTCTTTTCTTGGTTCACGGACTTTTGAAACTTTTTAAGGGGTGGAAAAACGAATTGATATCTTTGAAAACTTTGTGTTGTAAAATTTTTAGAGAGGCGAAGTTTAGAGGAATCGTCATATTTTGATGGGTGCTTGAAGGTGTGATACTCAGTGAAAGGTTTTAGGCAATTGAAAGCAGTCACAAGTATGTTTGTGCCTTCTATTTTGGTAAAGTCTAATGTTATCAGAGTTTTATCAATGTGGTTAAAGATATTGTTAATTTTGAATCACATTTCAATTTTCATAGGTAAAATTGTATTTACCTTTAGGTAAAGTTTGGTTAGGGTTTTCTAACAACTGGGAGTGTGAGCTTCGTTTCCAATGAAAGAATTGAAAGATAAAGAGAAGGTTCCCTCTACTTCAAGGGGAATCAAAGAAGGCACCGAAAGAGATAGTGAACTGGGGCAAGAAGAACGGAAGGTTCAAAAGATTTAATGATTGCTGTTGGTAGTCGGTCTGCTCGTCGATAAGCACCAGCCACATCCACCCTTCTAAATTTCCTAGTTTTCTAAATCAAAAGAAGTAAATGGTCACCATTTGTGCCTCATTGAAGTTTCACCTTGATATTGACAATTTAGAATGAAAATCATCTCTGCAATTTGGATATAAATGGAGGTAAGGCTAGTTCCTGAATCACTTTAAAACAGTGTGTCGTTCTCTCTTCTCCATCCTTCTTGTTTTTTTTGTTTGTTCATCTCATTTGATAATTAGATTTAGTTTTGAATTTGAGAGAAATCGAGTCAGATTTCTCTGCAATATCTTCTGAGATTTTTCAAATCTAAACAATATCATTGCTGATATTAAGCATTGTTATAGAAATTGTAACTCGATTTGCTTGCCAAACTTGATTTTTGTTGGAAGGCTCCATCTCTGGTGGGGAGAATCTCCCTCTAGTAGTGTCTCGAGTTCGTAAGAATTTGAATATA
>JBBMEG010064186.1:0-14174 GCA_037832605.1 Cyclanthera cordifolia
CGATCACACGATCTGTTAGATTAAATAAAATATTAATACTAAAAAATCAGAATTAATAAATAATATAAATTATTTCATCAGAAATTTCGATGAGAGTAGTACAAGTACTAGCTCAACAGAGGTCGTGGTAAGAAAAATTACTCAAGATCGAATAATAATGACAAAATTCAAGTTAAATGTTATACTTGTCATAAGTATGGTCATTATTCATGGGAATGTAGAAATAAGGTTGAAGAGAATGCCACCTATGTTGAGCAAGAAATTAAATGCAGTGAATCAATATCTTTGCTACTAGCAAGTAAAGAATAAGAGACATGTGATAATAGCTCATGGTATCTTGATAGCGGTGCAAGTAATCACATGTGTAGAAATAATTCAATGTTCGTCAAACTTGATGAATCAATTGGTGGAAATATCGTATTTGGCGATGCTACTAAAATTCATGTGAAAGGTAAAGGAAATATTTTGATAAACTTGAAGAATAATAAACATGAGTTTATCTCTAATGTTTATTATGTACCAAATATGAAGAACAATAGTTGGAGTTTGGGGCAACTCTTGGAGAAAGGCTATAATGTTTTGATGAAGGATTATAGTCTTTGAATAAGAGATAATCATGATAATATAATTGCCAAAGTTTAAATCACGAAAAACATAATATTTTTATTGAACATTCAAATTGACGTTGCAAAATGTTTAAAGTCATGTTTGAAAGATTCATCATGGATTTGGCTCATGAAATTTGTGCATTTGAATTTTGATGGCTTAAGAGTACTAGCAAGGAAGGACATGGTGAAAAGGTTATCATATGTAAAGCATCTGGATCAAATTTTGTGAAAGTTGTCTTTATAGGAAACAATCAAGATTAAGTTTTCCATAAGAATCTTCTTCAAGAGCATGAAGACCACTAGAGCTTCACATTGATCTCTGTGGACCAATCAAACCAGGTTGTTTCAGTAAGAATAATTATTTCTTATTATTTATCAATGATTTTAGTCGAAAGACTTGGATTTATTTTGTCAAGGAGAAAGCTGAAGTTTTTAGCATATTTAAGAAATTTAAATCTCTTGTTGAAAAAGAAAGTGGTATATATATAAAATCTTTAAGATTAGATACATGAGGAGAATTCACTTCGAATAATTAATTTTTTGAAGAAAATGGAATTCGTCGATCGGCCTATGAAAGTTCCATATACTCCACAACAAAATGGAGTTGTTGTTGAGAGGAAGAACAGAACCATACTCAATATGGCTCGAAGCATGTTGAAGAGTAAGAAGATGTCAAAAAAATTTCGGACACAAGCAGTTGAATGTGTAGTCTATTTGTCTAAACTTTTTCGACAAGGAAGCAACATGGAATGGAATGATTAACCAAAAGAATACAAATTTCTTTTGTTTCCTAAAGACGATGATAAATCAAGTGATGACATTGCTTCTTCATCAACACCGCCTAAACCACTAAGAACTCCACAACAAGATACACCATTATTATCTACAAGTTCAAATGAAGAGCCTCACCGCATGAGAAACTTGCAAGACATATATGATGAAACTGAAAAGTTGAGTCAAAGTTTCAATGATCTTACTCTTTTTTGTCTTTTTGGTGATAGTTAGCCTTTAAATTTTGAAGAAGCTTCACAAGATAAAAATGAAAGAATGCGATGAATGATGAAATAAAGGCCATGAAGAAGAATGATACTTGAGAGCTTTCTCCTCTTTCAAGTGGAAAGAAAGCAGTAGTGCCAAACAGGTGTTCAAGATAAAAAGAAATGAAAAAGGAGAAGTACAAAAACATAAAGCGAGATTATTTGCAAAAGGCTATACTCAAAGAAAAGATATTGATTATGATAAATTATTTGCTCCTATTGCTCGCTTGGAAACTATAAGATTGTTAATTGGGCTAGCTGCTGAAAATAAATGGAAGATATTTCAAATGGATGTCAAATCATTATTCTTAAATGGATATCTCGAAGAAGAAGTCTATTTAGAACAACATCTTGGTTATACTGTAAGAGGTCAAGAAGATAAAGTTTTAAAGTTGAAGAAGGCGTTATATGGATTGAAACAAGCACCACGAATGTGTTATAGTAGAATCAACAAGTATTTCCTCAACAATGGGTATTTGAGATGCCCTTATAAACACTCTCTTTACATTAAGACTAATGATCTACGAGATATTTTGTTGGTTTTTACAAAAAATTGTCCAAGAATGTATGAAGATCTTAAGAAGGCAATGACCCAAGAATTTGAAATGACAGATATTGGGCTTATGTCATATTATCTAGGGATGAGGGGTGAAGCAGTCAAAGGAAGATATCTTTATTTCTCAAGAACGATATACTAAAGAAATTCTTGAGAAATTTAAGATGATAAATTATAAGCCTGTCGCAACTCCAATGGAAATTTGGACAAAGTTGTCAAAATATGAAGAAAGAGATATTGTAGATCCTTCATATTTCAAAAATTTAGTTGGGTGTTTGAGGCACTTGACATGCATAAGATCGGATATTCTTTTTAGTATTGGCTTGGTGAGTTGATTTATGGAAACTCCTACAACTACACACTTGAAAGTGGCAAGGAAAATCCTTCGTTATCTTAAAGGTACGCTTAATTATGGATAATTTTTTAAATCATCTAAATCATTCAAGTTTGAAGGTTATTATGATAGTGATTGGGCTGGAGATCTTAATGGTCCGAAAAGTACAAGTGGATTTGTGTTCTTTATTGGTAATACATCTTTTACTTAGAGATCTAAGAAGTAGCCGATTGTGACATTATATACTTGTGAGGCAAAATATTTTGCTGCATCATCATGTGTGGTCATGAAAACTAGCTGAGAAATTTGCTTAACGTATGCAATTAGAATTTTTCCAGATGACGCAATTGTTATCCATGTAGATAACAAGTCAAGAACTGCTCTAGCCAAGAATTCGATGTTCGTAGAAAGCGCAATTGTTATCCATGTATATATATATGTATGTATTATAAATCATGTTTAAATGGATGTAACTGTGAATTCTTTATACTTGAATAGTTTAGTATAATTTTATGTGATTTATCTGTTGAGAATTATGGTGTAGGAGCCTGCAAATAATGCCACGAAAGCGTGTGAATTACAAAAAAAAAAATCACATCAATTAATCTAATTAATTAACTTTAGATTATCCCAATTAATCTACATGCATGCAATTTACCCTAGGTGATTGACATGTTATAAACAAAAACACATTGGATGACGCCTTTGATCAATTCTGCCGGTTTTTGTACGGGATATGATCACGATCAATTCCCTTAACTTACTGACTAGGATCTCGGTCAATCCCTAAATGGCTCCACTGAGCGCTTGGTGGAAAGTTTTTTAGAAAAGGAAGCTTGGAAGTATTTTTCTCATGAGGAAAAACAGAACTCAATTGCAAAGAGATTTATCTATTTGAGAATTACTCTGAATTAAGTGGGATAAGAATGAAACCTCTTACGCCTTCGATTTAGAGTAGAAAATTGAATCTTTTAGGAAATATAATATCTTTTAATATCCAATAATAAAAGATATTAGGCTATCCTAATTTAAAATTAGTTCTATTTAATTATAATTGATATTTATCCAATAATTCTCAACTCCATAATGTATCCAATATAGTAAAATAAATAAATCTCTACAACTAATATAACAAAAATATTAATTTTTCTACAAATAATAATTATCTAATAATTAGTTATTCAATTAATATGTCGAACATATTTAATTAATATTCTCCATTTAATAATCATCTAATAATTATTAAACAAATATGTCTAACATATTCATTAATAATAATTCGTCTTTAAATAATTATCCAATAATTATTTATAATTTAATATGTCTAACATATTATTAGCTGAGTACTCTCAATAATTATTCAATAAATCTCATTAAAAAAAAATTAATTTATCCAATAAATTGAATTAATATATCCAATATATTAATTAGTTAAGTTTATTCATTAAATATAACACTTCTATTAATTATGTCCAACATCAGGCTTATTCCACTTAAGGTCTGTGCTAAACTCTCTCGAACAATAGGACAAGTTAACATCCACGAATATAATCGGTCATCTGTCATATGATCCTTCACGAGCTTGTTCGTAATTCACAGTTGGGCAAGAAATCCGTTCTATCCCTGTGATTACATCTTTCTCATTAAGTATCATTGATTCCTCTAATGAACAAGTTGTTTATAGTCACACTATAAACTAGTGTCCTCTCCACATAATAAGAGGTTGGTACCCTTTGTTCAAGTCCTATAATCAATTGTAAAGGGAACAACTCTACATCTTTCACAATATTTAGGGAAGACGTGAATTCCTTCTTTGACGTTGCGTTCCCAGCCACTCACTACGACAATTCTCAATGTGAGAGGCTTATTGACTCAGTGTTGTTTCACCGGTCTCACCTATGAACATCAAAAGACGCTTTCATAAAGCAAGAATTCGCAACTCACTCATGATTAAGATCACATCGACATATGATCATCCTTAGCGAAGTAGTAGATACGAGTCTATAGCGGAATTACTAGCTCGATTATAAAACTTCTGGTCAGTATGCAAAAACTCTTTTTCACATAGGCGCCCCCACTCTCATGTCTCCACATGTACAACCAGAACTAGGTTGTTTGCAATTATTGCAAAGCGGGCCACACCCACAGTGTTACCCGGACTTAGGCACCTCTAGCCTTAGTCCACATACTATAGACAATTTATGTTATAAACTTGGGCTAGATCCACTTGTATGTCCCCACATACTTATCCAAGTATTCATATTAATAACCAACAGTTTATCGACATTTATCAAATTAATGTGATAAGGTTCCATGACGTTTGAATATTTAATACGCAAATTTATGAAAAAATAATAACTGAAAATAACATTAAATGTTCGTTATTAAACATACAAACTACTAGGCCTTTAGAACACAACCTCCAACAATATTGTGGCTACCCTGAAGCAAAGATAGTTCATATGTTATATGATTTCTATAATTTCAGCTATTTTCAAAATTTAGGAATTATGTAGTTACGTCGTTATACTATCTTTCTTTTTTTTTAATAATTACTCATGTAATTTGAAAATAAACAAATGTTTATCTAGAAATTAAAATGTATTTGATTTCCTTTGTTAGATTTACAAAATATAAGTATCTTTAGTACTTTAGATGGGAGATATAAAATTATGTTGTTGTGATATCGTAAAGTTAAGTGATATATACTAACTTGGAATTTCTTTTTTGTTTTTAGATGGTAGGAGTAAATGCTACTAAAAGTGCATGCAACTTAGTGGTGTTGTGGAGTACTTATATGTATTATGGAATTGGGTGGTATTATACTTTCAATATGAAACTTGGTAGAACTTTATGAAGTTTTAATTTGCATGAACATGAACTTAGTTTGAACTTAGTACAAGGATATGCTCGTGTAAACTTATTCAATTCAGATGAAATGAATGTAGTTTTGGTTATACGACCATTTTATAGAGGATTGTGTGCAGGTTTTTTATTATTCTAAGCATGTTAGGGATGATTTTAAACAAATATATAGCAATTATTAAATATTTTTTTTAAAGTAAGGCATTGCCAAAAGCTCCCGGGATTGACGACGACCCAAAATCGTCAGTAGAATTATTGATGCCAATAAGTTGTCGGTTCAGTCAACGTTATCGGCATAGAGGACTTTAGTTCACTCTATCTTATATATATTTTGAAGAACCTTCATCTTACCAATGTGGAACATTTGTCACAAGATGAGTATTCCAACAATCTTCAACAGTCAGCAAATCTTTTCCTGAAGAGTTTTTTTGATGACTTTTCTCGATGCTCAATTTGCTGTTGAGAATACTTTTCGTCGTGTTTTTTTTTTCATATTCTTAGGCAATTTGTGGTTTCTACCTTAATTTGTTTAAATAATTTAGTTACCTAAATGTTTGAATTTAACGTTAAATTTGAAAGATAAAATAAATTCTCCACGACTTACGCAGTGCTTTCAAATTGATATTTGTTGTTTATTCATTGCATCAAAATTAATATTATAAATTCTAGCTAGGTTTAAATGAATTATATATGCTGGCTAGGTTTGAATGAATTACATTTTGTGACTTTGTCTACCTCTAAAAAAAATTTGATAAAAAAAATCAATTAGTTAAAAACTAGTATTGACATAGTTTCACAAAAGAAAAAAAAAATAAAAACAAAAACAAAAAACAAAAAACAAAAACAAAAATCTTTAAAATTAAAATGAGTCCCATAATACAAAATTTAACATTTGTAAGGTCAAATTATGATATTGTTTATACAAAATGTTAACAATTTTCATTCATTTAATATGAAAAAGTATTTTCTCAGACACCGAAACATTAGTGATGTCTTGGTTTCATTGTTAGGTGATAGTAAAAAAATTTTAATTTGTCCTTTAAAAACATATTAACCTCAGTTTGAATATCTTTTCTTAGCTCTTTCTAAACATTAAAAAAATAATAAAATAAAAAAACTTAATTGCATGTGTCTTTAAAATGAAAATAATTGTGAAAATACCAAGATTTTAATATTACAATTATCAACTATATAATTATGTAATATATAATATATGTAGCTCTTTCTTTTTTCTAGTTAATATTCAATTTTAATCTACATGTACATATACATTGAAAATCACAACATTTATTATTAAATTACATGAACATTAGATAATATTTCAATCTTCAAATGCCTTCTTATCTCTGATATTTATCTCTTGCATAAGAGGTTTTATTGTTGTTCTTAGTTTCAAATTGTTCTCTTTATACAAAAGTACTTTTTTTTTATATGAGATTTTGTTTTGTAGATGACTTTTCAATGAATATTGTAGACAAAGTAACTTTTCTAAGAAAACAAAAGTTGCCTTTTGACTATAGTGTGGAGTGGATTGTTATCTTCTGCTAAAAGTTATAAACTCGAGAATAATATTAGAAAGTGTGACATCCATCTTAAAAATGAATTGATAATGAGAAGAGTATAGCTCAGTTACTTGTAAATACTAGAATATTATTTTCACACTTTTTCGATGTTGGATAATTTCTTAACACGCCGTCTCAATATGGTTCCTCTTTCTGCTCACCATTCTTAAATTCGATCTAAATTTTATTTTTATTCGACCAAATACCCGTTTGAGTTTATGGGCTATGATAATATAATAAATTGTGAGAATGGTATTAAGCTTTTTAGTTTTCTATTAACTTTTCACAGATATATATGGTGTATAGAATATCAAATCTTGTAAGATCTCTTAACAAACATTAAGTAATATTCTAAATATCTACTAATACTCAAATATCAAATCTAACCTATCTAAAGAATATTTTTATATATTTATTATTCCTAACATTTCCTTCAAGTTGGAGCATGTAAAACAAACTTGAAACCAAATTCATTGCACACCATAAATATGAATGTTATATCTGATGTCGATCTAACCGTCGAACTCAATAATTGCAAATACGATTATTTATTGCACCTCACGAATCATGCGGATTTCACGAATCATCAAATTGTCGCCGGACAATATACCGCAAATACGATGCTTAATTGCACCATCAGAATCGTGCGGATTTCACAAATTTGTCAAAATGTCTATGATCACGTCGTCAACTATATATAATATGCTACAACTAAGATGCTAAACATGTATCATATGAATATTGAGGATTTTATGAATCGTTAAATCCTTACTGATATGCACACTGTCGGGTTTATAATAACCAAATTTACTATTTTGAAGAAGATGAAACTGGAGAGACCAATTTTTTTTTATATATATATATATATATATATTGAGCTCTCTAATTTTGGGTGGCTCTATGCGAAACGTATGTTTTAGGTAGAGGGTTGTTCACTTATTATCTAGATATAGGAGAAGATTGATCATGAGTATAACTGACTTTCACTATTTCCATTAATAATACTATAAGGGTTTTATGTTCATATCAACTATATAAAGGTGTTTGGATGAGTTGCTTCGTAAGGAGTTGTAGAGATATCGTCGTTTGGATGCAGTTGTTTGTAGAGGGGTTGATGTAACAAACAAATTTATCACAAATATATCAGGCAAGCGTCTCACATCTTATCTAAGTGAAATAAAAAAAGATTATGACAGAACTTATATATGTCAAGCAAATCTGTCACCAATTGCCATAATCAACATATTTAGAAGCCTTGTAACTGTATATCATCAATGACGAGTCATGCTAACCACATTATAAATATTCGATGACAAACTTAACTAGCCTTGTCATTTTTAAATTTATTAAACTCAAAATGATATTCTCCAATAAAATAAAATTAAGTCTAATTCATGATGGTGAATCTAAAGAGACATCATCAAAGTTAGAAACCTTTACCATTAATAAGCAGCGAAGCTTTTTTTTGAGAGAGAGTTAGGATTTAGTTCTTAGAATTTGGACTTTGGAGACAGTTAGAATTTAACTCTTATGAAGAATTTAATCCTTATGATTTTGATTTGGAATAACTTAAACAATCGTTCTTATGGTTAATAATCGATGATAAATTAAATAGGTGAAATAATCAGATTTGAGTGATTTGAATGGATAAAAACAACATAATTTACACATTAATTCCTAACATCACGTATTTAGTTTGTTAGCGATTACAAAAATATTGATTATCATTTAGATTTTATTAAATTATATGAACTAAATTGATGTTTTTATAAACAACAATGAGACTAAATTGTTGTAAAAACAATAGGTACTTTTAAATTCAAAGAGAATAAAGTCTAACTTTAACCAAATTTTAATTGATCGTTTAAAAAATAAAATAAATCAATATATTAAAAAAATTTCCTACTTTAATATTTTTTGAATTTGAATTTGTAAAAAATATAGCCAGAAATTAGTAGTTTTTGACTATTTTTAATATTGTAAAAAAGGTAAAGATAAAACATAAATCAAAAGTGACATTTTTATTCTTTCATAGAAGAATAAAAGATATGTGAGAACATTATACTTTTTATTTTTTATTTGTTACGAAAAGAAAGTGAGCATATTTATATAAAAAAAAAGCAATAAATATATATGTTTCTTGGGCTATAAATAGCATCGCAAGTAACAAAAACAAATACAGCAAAAATCAACTTAGTATCAATTACAAACAAAAAAAAAAAAAGAGAGCGAGAATGTCCAAACTTCCAAAGTGTGCAGCTCTCAAATCCAAGTATAACAATAAGTACTTGCGCTACCTAAATAGAACATGTTCACCAGTTCATACATTTCTACAATATTCATCAGATGAGATTCTTTCTCCATTTACAAAGTTCGAGTTCGAACAAGCTGCATGCGACTCTTCTTTATACCATATCAAATGCTCCTATAGTAACAAATACTGGTGTAGTTTGGTCTCTGACCATCACTACATTGTTGCAAGTGCAGACGAAAAACAAGAAGACAAATCGAAGTGGAACTGTACATTATTCCGACCAATTTTCGATAGTTGCAACCAAGCATTTCGATTTTGTCATGTCAAACTCGGTTTAAATATTGTCTTGTGGAGAGTTGGTCCCCCGTATGGAGAAGTTCTACGAGCTCAATGGTCGGATCCCGACAGAGATCTTTGTGATTTAAGCATGGTTATGGATTTGGATTTACTCATTATGTTACCTAAACATCTTGCTTTTAAGGGTGATAATGGTTCTTATCTTAGTGCTCGAGTGATCGATCGTCAAAATTATCTTCAATTTTCATCTAGTTGTATTGAAGATGGTACCATTCGGATGGAGACATTTACAACAAATGATGGAAAAGTTCGCATCAAATCCAACCACTTTGAAAAATTATGGAATCGTGGTGCATCTAATTGGATTCTTGCTGACACTTGTCCCAATGTTGCAATAACTCCAGATACTCTATTTTCACCTACCAAACTTGCTTCAAATGTTGTTGCTTTATCCAATATGGGTAATGGAAACTTTATTAAAAGGTTCACCACCGGTGGAAAAATAAGTCTCCTAAATGCTGTAATGAATAAACTTGATGTGCATTCACGTTTGGAAATTATAGAGCTTGTTCGTTCAAGGGACATACACAATGTGGAATTTCACCCTCTATTGACAGTATTCCTTGGTGGAGATTCTATTGTGCTATCAAACAAAGAAGCTACAAACAATTCAAATTGTCCCCAGACTCTAAAGGTGAGCTTTTCGTACAAAAATGAGGTACTTAGCACGTGGAATTCTACGGTTTTTATCAAGTTGGACGTGAAGACGAGACTCGAATCCGAAATTGCCGTGATTGCTGAAGGGAACAAGATTGTGATGTTACCAACAAAGTTTAGTGGAGAATACAAATGGGGAGAAACTATAATAACATCGAGCAGTATTACTGAAAAAGTATTCGAGATAATCATACCACCAATGCATAGTATTGCTGTTACCTTAAAAGCAACCAAGGGCTCATTCAAGATTCCATTTTCGTACAAACAAACTGACACCCTCTTTTGTGGTAAGAAAGTTGAATACTCTTTTGAAGATGGTGTTTATCTTGGCACCAACTACTATAACTTTGATATTGAAACTACCTCTAAATCACTTTGTGGATGTCCTAACTAACACTAATATAGTATAATATAATATAATTATAATATACTATAGTATACCAATATAGTATAATATAATATAATATAATATAATAGTTCTTGTTGTTTCTTTGGTTAATGTTGCATGTACTAAGTGCAATGTCTTGGGCAGTTGTGATATTTTGGAAAAGGATGTTGCCTTTATGTCTACCATATAAATAAAAGTTAAAACTTATGTGTGTCTTTTTTGTTCATTCTTGTTTTAGTGTTAAGTTTCTTTTTCCTCATTCTATAGTATTGTTTATAATAGCTTAAGGTGGATAAGAACAATTGATAATAAATATTTAATCCATGAATTGAAAACTTAGATACACTTATAACTTATCATCATTACTATATATAATAATCTCAAGATTATTATAACAATTTTTTGTATTATAATAACATGGACCACAAATACAGATTATCATTACTTGTATTAATGAAATGCATAATAGTTGCTCAAAATTACAAGTAGAAGTTGAGAGAGATAATTGACACGAAAAAGATCGGTCGAATGACGTAAAGAAAGTAGATGAAGAGCAAATCGATTGAAAATTCTTCTCAATTTGTGTTTGTAGAAACTTATGCCATGTTTGGTGTGTTGAGATTGGATGAGTAGGGATCTATTCCAATAATTTTGCATACCAAATTACATCCCGATAATCACTAATTTACCTTTACTTTTCATCATCTATTTCTTTCCTTCCAGTCGAACGAAAACATGCCCTAAAGAAAAACAATAAAAAAGAGCGCATGTGTATGCTACGTATGGAACCAAGAGCTCACATACATTTCTAACTACTAATAGCCAAATACATGCATGGAATTAATAACTCTAACCGCCCATCAAGCAGAATGACCTTAGAATTTAAGACAAATTGAACTTCGGTTTTTTTTTTTTTTTAAATTGGCACAAGAAAACCACAAACCCTACATAGAGAACACTAATGATCTCAATAAATAAGAGTTAAATACCGATTTTTAGGATCAACTCAATGATCGTGGAATTGAATTGGATTGCCACCAAATAATCAAACCTATGCGCCACCAACCCTTTTGGTCATTGAACTTAGTTTTTGTATTGACAAATGTGTGCATTTCTAATAACATGGTGAGTTTTTGATAGCTGAATGATACACAACAAAACTTTTAGCTTTTACAATTTGCAAGTTTATGTGTTTAAGTTTAAACTTAAACAGAAAACTTCAATTGTCTTGAACATAAAATAAATCTTCAGTAATTGGATCTCTGCTCCTTGTTTAAACTGATTCCCATCTTCATTATCAAATAGGATTGAAGGCTCATGATGAACAATTTTCCAGTTGCAGAAATACACTTATGGATTTGGTGAATATTGCTATAGCCAAGAAATAAGTACAAAAGAGATCTAGTTTTATTTAATGATTGTTAAATGAGCCTAATTTTAGGAAAACATAGACAAACCAAATGTTTTTAGAAAAGATTATTGATGTTTAGGACCAAATAACTTATCTAAAGGACTTATGATGAGCAAAAGTTAAAAGAGTTTATGAATTAATACACTTTTGTGGAGAGATCATCATTCAAAAATTCTTAACTAAGAGAAGCTTTAGATAGAAGGGTCAAATTCATCTCTTCGGTTGAGATATACCTTGAACTGCGAGATGCTCCACGATTACAGAGTCGTAATCAAGGACGAGGTCCTTTGATGGGGGCTCGGAGGCAACGGCCCCAAAACCTATACGAAATATGAAATTAATTAGATTTATATGTTTACTCACATGGGTACTTAAGTAATTTTGTCTTATTTGTATTAAGGTTTTATGAGAGTGCAATATATAAACTCTCTTAAAATCCTAGTCCAATCAGATCAACATTTTATATTTGGTATCATCTTGATAAAACGGTTCTATCTTCTGCTCTTAGACATAGCTAATGGTATGAATCACGTAAATTTTGTGTGTTGTTGTTCATGTTCTTTTACGATTTTCTTTTCTATTATTGTTCTGTTTTTCGTAACATCTTCTATTTGCCTATGTTTTCTCTTCATCAAAATGAGAAGGGTATGGGCATATAAATCTATGTCTTATTCCTTGAGATTTGAAATGGGGAGTAAGAACTCCAAACTCCAGTCCATTGTCAGATTGAAAATGGAGTGTTGATTTGGGCAAGCATATAACAGAGTGAATGTTCATCAACTTTTTTTCATATATCAATGGCACAGTGTCCTAAACATGTTATTCACATATCAAAAGTGATCAAAACAGTATGATTAATATATTTCTTAATGCTAGAATTCAAAGAAATAGTATCGTTGGAGATCGTTGAAGATACTCCATCTTATGGCAAATGTTTCACATTGGAAAGATGAGGATTCTATCAACCTGTTTAAAGATAGGGTGAGCTACTCCTCTCATAGCCAATTGATTTTGAGATTGATGCTCACATTTTCTAATATGATATCAGAGCTCTACGTTATTAGTCTCCCGAAATTTCGAAGATGGGTTTTGGGATGGATGCTCACACTATCTAATATGTATAAACACACAACTATTTTCGAGATTCCAAGTAGTGAAATGAGTGGTTAGAAATAAAAAATACTTTTGAATGGTTAGAAATGGGTGGCTAAAATGAGTAATTAGAAATGAGTAATTACAATAACTCATTAAGATGTGGTTGTATAAAGAAGAGTTATAAAAAAATAAATCATAAAAGCCAAAGTCTTTTTTAACGGGACAACATTTGATGTTCCCTTTTAAATATAAAAGTCGTTTCAAAGACTGTCTGTCATCTTTAGAAGTTAGCTTTACGAATTCGAAGCACGCCTCCCTCAAACTTGCAACTGAAACATTATTTATCATGTTCTCCGACAAAAACAAAGCTTCTCTATATAAATCTAGAACAAATCGAAAAGTAGATAGAATTGTGTTTCCATTCAATCATATAGGTTCATCTTTACTATTCCTATACCTTTAAGGATACAATACTAACCATTGCCCATCAAAATCTTGGCACCTTCAAATTCCTCTAAAGCTTAAATTATATCATTTTTTTGAATGTCATATGATAGAAATATACATAATCTAAGTATCAAGGTAATACATTGTTAATTTATACCTTTTATGCACATTCATAGTTTGTTCATCACTTTCATCATTTTCTCTTGCTCTTGTTTTTCAACAAAAAATAAAAAAGAAAAACCATTGTAAAGACCCATCCTAGACTAGGACACTTTTATCTACTTAAGAGTGTAATCAATGAATCACCCTTTAAAACATAGGTATCATAATAATACTGCATTTAACCTCATTTATGATTGTTCGACAAAAAGAAAACCAACGGGCCCCATTTATTAAAGATTTAAACCAATTCAACAAAACGCATTTAAAACCAGTTCCGCCAAGTTATGAACCTAAATATGCAGGAAAACAGGAAATAAAGAAAAGAAAAACCCGACACGACAAGAGTCCATGGTCCCTTCAGCAGCTCCGATCAGCCATCCTGGTAAAGTCCGTGCGTACCTGTGGAAACCACAGAAGTGAACAGGGTGAGTTATAAACTCA